>NC_051167.1:94287411-94509911 GCF_013339725.1 Rhipicephalus microplus
ACCGGAGCTTTGGAAAAACTGAAACCGAGCGAACTGCAGCAGAATATGACCATGATGATAGTGAATAAGGGGGAAGTGGCTAGGTGGCGCGAGTCACCACCCGGCGGAAGCGCTTGGGTCACCGGCGTATCCAGTGTCTACTAACAGCTGCTTGCTACGCCCATGCTACGCCCACTGGTGTACTTCGTCTCTTGGTTCTTTGTGTTGTGACTTCGCGTGTTGCGGCTGTGTTTGTGCACGTTGCCGCCGCCGTCGCGCTTCATGGTGACCGTCACCGGAGTTAAGCAGCCGCAGCAGCCTGCAAATGATCTTGAAAGAAAAGTGATGACATTGAAAGACGTAAATGCAGGTGTTTCTCGACAGGAGATAATGAAAAAGTACAATGTTAAGAGAAGCACCTTAAGCGACTACGTGGAAAACAAAGAAAAAATTTTTGAGGCGTTTCACAGCGGCAAATTCACCGGAAAACGAAAACGACTAAGGACGGCAGCACACCCAAAGCTGGAAGACGCACTGCTGCGATGGATAACAGACATGCGGAACAGCCAGCTTCCTTTGAGTGGACCGTTGATCTGTCAGGAAGCTGAAAGGTACACGCTGAGAATGAACATCGAATTTTTCAGTGCGTCTGAAGGCTGGTTTGCCAGCTTTAGAGAAAGGCACAGGTTTGTCTTTCGAAACGTGTGCGGGGAAAAAGCAGCAGTGGATGAACGGCGTATTGCTGACTGGAAGACAACTGAGCTTCCCCAGTACCTGGCTCGTTATGAGCCTTCCAACGTCTTCAATGCCGATGAAACGGCTCTCTTTTTAAAAGCCTTGCCGGACAAAACGATCACGTTCAAAGGCGACCCGTGCGTTGTAGGGAAGAGGAGCAAAGAAAGGATCACTGCTTCTCGCTTCAAATATGTCGGGCACCGAGCGCCTGCCACTGCTAGTCATAGGGAAGGCACGTAACCCAAGGTGTTTTAAGAACATTCACCACTTTCTTATGCAATATCGCGCCAACAAAAAGGTCGGGATGACTTCGGATATTTTCGAAGCTTGGCTGCGCCAACTCGACCGCCGCTTCTCCGCTAACAAGTGCAAGGTTTTACTTCTAGAGTGCTCATACCAGAGTGACAGGGCTGTGACGTAAAAAGCAGGTACAGAAAGTATGTGCTGGAACGGATTCTGCTGTGCAAGGAAGCGGGGTGAGAATATGACGTGACTCTCATGACAGCAATTCACATTTTGGCTGTCTGGAGCGAAACGCCACCCGCGGTCATTGCAAATTCTTTCCGGCACAGCGGCTTTGTCCGTCCTGACGACTCGGATATTGCTCCAGAGGACACCCGCGAGCCCACTGAAAATATGGACGATGAGGTGAATGACACGCGTTTTGACTCTCTCCTTCCTAGTGGCGTCCAGATTTTAGACTACGTCGCTATAGACTATCATGTTGCTGTTGCTGGTCCGCTGACTGACGATGATATATTATCGGAAGTGCTTGAGGAGGACCAAAATCACTGTTCCGATGATGACGGCCAGGATGAGCCCACGCGACGTCAACACATCGTGCAGGAGGCCGCCGAAGCCCTCGCTGTTCTCGAGGAGTTCTGCGTTTGTTCTCGCGACAGCGAACGTGCGCACCACTACCTGATGGGATTAAAAAAAATCGTTCTGTCAGAAATACGACGGAGAAGCAAGCAAAAATAACGCACTTTTTTAAGAAATAAAGGTTTGTCTGGGCCGTGTACGTTTTCCTTTTGTTTTCATGGCCCACTCGATAATTCGGAATTCGGTTAACTCGGACATTTTCTCCGGTCCCGTGAGATCCGAGTTAACGAGCTTTTGCTGTACATACTAATCTGACACGCGCAATTTTAATGTTTTTTGGTGACACGAATTTTGGTATGCACAATTATTGTTTGTAAGTCGGCACTATTCTCATCATCGAAGTTCTACTGTAGTAAAGAAAAGAAAAGAGGGCTGTGAGTTAAAAACTGATCATGGCAATTTAGGATTTTTATGAAGCAGGTTTTACTGTACATGAGAGTATATATTTGCCAAAGCATTGGGTATGAGATCATGATAGGAATAGTCGTCTAAGTGCTTGAAATGAGTGATCGTGCATACGCAGGCCACTAATCAAGAGGTTCCACTCATCATACGGAGCTGCGTGCGGGTCATTAACTTGTACGGTGAGTCTGCAACATTAGCAGCCTGTGACACTGTATTGTTTAGCTCACAAGCTGAACCCTCTCGTTTGTTCCTCTTTTTTTTGCAGGTCTGCACCACCAGGGCGTGTTTCGTGTTTCTGGCTCCCAAGTCGAAATCAACCACTTCAGAGATTGCTTTGAACGTGGTGTGGTATTTTTCTGGATTTGAATTTGCCGCTGGTACTGATTCTTCTGCCACAACATTCAATCAAGCATACAGCTCGAGTCCTTAGCAAGGGTCGGCAAAAGAAAGTGGAACTCACTCATGAAGTGCATTTTGTGCTTTAGACTCACTTGGACCCAGACTCGGCAAAATTTTCCTTGGCCGAGCTCACTCAGGTTCGCACTCAACAAAAATAGCCCACACGAACGCCTCATATGTAATCAGCGACTCGCAGACGGCCGTTCGAAACTATGCCAGCGGCAGAATCTCCCCCGAGGCATTGCGGATTCTTAATACAGGCAGAATTCACGAGGCGGACAAATACGCGCACATCCTTTGGTTCCCTGCCCACACACCACTAGGTAACCCGGAGGACAGTCCGAATGAAGTGGCACACAATGTGGCTCGAGGTCTTATGCTCTGAGTTGCTTTAGACGAAGAAGCCACCCAAACTGACCCAGTGTGGGAATGGGAAAATCGGCTCGCTAAATTTTGTGACATAACCCAACACTACCTACTGCAAAGGTGGGAGTACCCCCCACCTCACCCCAAGCTAAATTGGGCCCAGTTCATTCAACGGTGGCAGCTACAAACACGCACATACACGAACCCCGTCATCATGCACCACATATATTCTGACGTCTATAGCACAAATCTCTGTCAGTGCTGTACTACCAGAGCCACTCTTGACCATATCTCAGACTTGCCAAAATATAACTCACTGGGCCTGATCTGAGTATGAATGAGTACGAGTGAGTCGACTCATAAGTGAGTTCGCCGACCTGTGGTACTTGTATGCAAAAAGAGGTCTCTGTACTAAATCTGTAGATGTAATGAGAAGCAGCATAATATGCTAAGCGGTTAGCTAAATTGTGTTGTGCAATAAAGTAGTTACAGCAGGCTCTCAATAATTAAGATTTGATTGAACACAAAGAAATTGTCATGGGGGTCGTAATGTGGCTGAAGGGAGCAGACTGCAAGTTGAATATAAAACTGTTTATTTAGGTCGAACCTGAGGCCAGGAAACTGAAGGTCAGATTACAGCAGCACACGGGCATTGGCAGCAGCGAACAGAGCTTCAGCCGGTGATCAACTGACAAGTGGTGATGCGCGTCGGCATTTTATATACGTGCCGTTGAATATTCTAGCGTTACCGCTAGCGGCCACATAGGTTCCAGAATAATTTGTAATGTTCTCGAAGTGGGCGACATCTTATCGAAATGACGAAGCTTCTCCAATGGTGCATGCGCAATTTGCGCTGAGAATTACAGTGTAACGGGGTGATAACAAAACTTGTAAAATTGATGTGGCAATATGCTTTCAATTCTTACAAGTTTTACTTGTCAGAAGTTCACATAGAAAAAACACCAGGCCTGAGCAGAAGGCCCAGCACAGTCATAATGAAAGCTAGAAGAGCAGTCTTTCAGAGCCTTTTCTAAACACTCATTGGGTAACTGCCGAAAGCAGACTTGCTGGATGTCCACTATGGCATTATTAATAATAATTTCTGAGTAGTAGACCAGCATTCGCTATGCTATTTTTCATCATTCTTCTGAGAAGCATTGTATACGCTGAACACTTGCAAAGAATTTTGTGCCATACTTCAAGCAGTGGTTGACGACGAGGAATTATGCCTGATGTAGGTATGCTCCGCATTTAATGGGGGAGCAAGAACAAGCTTTTGTAATGGGTTTTAGCATTGGACGGTCCACTCGTTATGCTATTCACATTGTGCATCGACTGGTTGTTCTTTCGCTGTTTTAAAAGCTTTATAAGTCGTATTAACGCGATTGCTTTCCTGACATCAAGCCTGCCTAAGGAAAGTTTGTCAACAAGTCGCAAGCACCGGCTTGGGTCAGTGGTAGATTACTGGGCTGGCACGCAGCGGACCCGAGTTCGAGCCCCACTGTGTCCTTGGTACTAGTTTTTTTTTTTTATTTCGCTATATTACAGACACTGCCGGTGGCGGTGGCAGACAACTATGGTGCCGCGCGTGACGCGAGTTTTGATCTCATAACAGCTTTCGCTGTAACATGACTTGGGTCAACATAGCAACTTGTGTAGGGGTGTTTATTGTTTCTTAGGGCTACAGCAATGTCGTAAACAACACTGATGATTACCAGTAAAGTTTAAAAATGTCAGGGAACATGCTGGTACTCATTGTGCATATGTTATCGCACTACCAACTCCAAAGAAACACACTCTAATGCACTACAGTTTGACTCCTTCGGAGCTTCGCTTAAAGGGTCCCTGAAACGGTTTTTTTACAGTTCGTTTTTGATTAGACCACTACTGGAGCAAATCATTGCCACCATAATTCAATCGAAACACCCATTAATAACGGAGCTACGAGTACTGAAAAGGTACCCTCCTCCTCTGCTTCGCCTTTCACCCTCAACTTTTCTTTCGAGCGCTTAGGACTAAGCCCCACATTCACGGAGCCTGCGTCACGATGTGACGTGGCAGAACGCGTACGTGACGTTGTGTCGTCTGCTTCCGGTAAGTCAAAGCCAGAGCAGAGCCACCGGCAGTAGTCAGGCGCTTGACTGCGGCTGGGCCAGCTGGGTGATAGTCAGTTTGTGCGCTCAACGCGAGCAGCCTATGTTTTGTTTCATGGCGCTTTAGACCGCTGCTTACCATGGACCCCGGACTTGAAGAGGGTTTGCAACGAATGAGCGATAAAATGGTTTTCGAACCATAGAGCGAAACACCGTTTTGCGATTCTGCGCTTCGTGCCGAGGATGACAGCAGTGATCCGCCACCTGCCATCAGAGGCACGAAAGCATTACATGGCTAGTGTTATGTTGATTCCATGGTTTGAACGAGTGGGGAAGGAGAACACACTTCATCGGAAGAAAGTTGGAAACGCGTCGCTCTTCCAAAAGTCGTAGTAGGGACAAGCACACATGCAGGCCTTTGTGCACTGGCTCAGGTTCGGAGCACGTAGAGTACATTCCATAATTCTGCACCGGAAGCCGCTTTACTACCACCGAGTTTACAAGAGCACAATCAAGCTTTTTATCTTGACATGCCTTTTATTAGGAAACGTGCAGTCACGCGTGTGTAACAAGCGACGAAAAGGTTGGTACCCTGTGACTGGTGGTAGCCCTTTCTCAATCTTAGTGTGCTTTTTCGCAAGACATCAGTGTACTGCAGCAAAAGTGGCCTACGCATTCTGCAAGTGATATATGAATCCTAACCCTTCTCAGGTTTATAGTGGACATATGCACACGTGGGTAATAAGCCACAAAATGGGTAATACATACTGTCTGCTGAAACCTCCTTCCCAATCTTAGTATGTTTTTCTACATGACATCACTGTACTGCAGCTAAAATAACTTACTCTACACATAATGAATCAATTCTAAATCATCTCAATTTTACTGTGAAGCTGTACGTGGCCAGGTTCCAGCGAGTTGTGTCTGTGGACAAGAGACGTGTTCAGCAACAATTTTCGGCAAACATCGGCTAATCCTGCATTTTTGGCCGAGAAAGAATTGATGGGAAACAATAGTTTCTGACTTTAGTGAATTGGCAGATTGACCTGGACAACTGTGCCCGAACGACAGCACTACTTGCACAGCATACGAATTTCAAGCTATTTTTGTACTTTCGAAACAGCTAAGCTTCTTATCCATTACATGATTTCAGTCTGAGACCATGGTAGGTGAGATGTGCATCATTCAAAAGAGTAATGCAAAGATCTTCGAGTGTATGTCTCTCTATCCCCTTGCAATAGTCAGTAATGAGGATATACAAGTTCACTCTAGCAATATTCATTACAGTGAAAGATTATTCAAAAAGACAAGCAGCTGCACATAGCAGACACACATGAAGTAATGAAACTGGTGGCTTTCAAAGTAGCTTCACTTCGCCAATTGACTGATTCAATGAAGTGGTGTTTGAATGAAGTCGGAGGAGCAGTACCGTATTTACTTGCATACCGAATTTACTCGCATAATTTGCACACTTTTTTTTTCAGTTTTCTGACTTGGAGAAGGGGGTGCCCAAATTACATGAACACATAAGAAATAATGTGCAATAGTCCTGTGCACGCAGTATACACTAAAAATAATAAATTAAAGCACAAATGAAGTGTACTTGTTAATTAAACAGAATTATCACATTTTATTCACTCAGATCCGGTCACGAGTGGTCTAGTTGGAATCGCTGATCAAAAGTCCCGATTGAGAATCATTGTCGCGTCCGCTGGCACTGTCCTCCCAGAGCGCATTATGCTCGGTTCTGCCGATGGGGGTTTGAGTGCCCCATTTTCTTGATCTCGACAATGCTGAGAGAAACTAGGTCCCACGACATGGCGACACCGAAGGACTAAGCGTTCACATATAATTGGAAAGGCCTTCTTCAACGGCATAAAATGTGTAATAATTAGCAAGTGCTCACTCTGCTTTCTCCCATACCGATCACGCCGATCGTTACACGTTGAAGTTCACACTGAAGTGCTTGGCGGCGGCACTGTTCTAGTTTTCCTTGGCAAACTTCACAATAGCGAGCTTGAACTTTGCCGTATATGTATATATATATTTATTGTAGCCCATCGCAATAGAACAGTAAAAACGCGATGGACGGATGGCGAAACCCAAGCTTCCGAAATGAACCAAGCGTGCGTTGCAGCGCAGACACAGAGAGCGAAAGAAACAGTTGGTGCGAAAGGCACTCGCTCGCCTCTGCTGCAGAAATTTGACCATGCCGTCACGCAAGCGTTTGTTTTCATCGTAGAGATAGGAAAAGGGAGGTAAACACTTGAGCTGTTCCAGCGGGTACGGTGTTCTTGGGACCCTGATTCGGGGGAAGTCCTTGAAAGAAGGGGCTTTGCGCTCGCAGCCCATTTTATTGTGTTCGCCTTCTCGGCGAGGCGCACGCCCGGCGCGCCTGTTCAAGGCATCCAAAGATTCAGCCTCTTCGTAAATGTGTCAGTGAGCCGGCTCGGGCAGCGTATAATATGCGAGTTAATTTTTTTTTCAGTTAAACTGGCAGAATATTAAGGGTGCGCAAATTATGGAGTAAATGCGGTAATAGGTGCACCTCCAGTTTGGTCGGGAGGAATCTGATTTTTTTATTTCCGCACATAATAGGTGCACTCCATACTTGGCAGTTATCAGAAGTTCTGTACCGTGTTTGTACGGTTGTAATTCGACACCTTCTTAGGTTAACTGAAGTGAGGAAAAAGAAAGAAAAAAAAAAAGATCGCGGCAGCGCTGCGCCAGCTCTGCTGGTTTAACGAGTGAGGAAGAAGCGGTTGCTTGGGCGTTCGAATAACCTTTGCACCAGTGCAGCTCCAGCCGCATGTACTCCGCATAGAATGTGCGATCTCGACAAGCGCGCTTTGAGTTTCCAGTAGGGAAAAGCGTTGTTTTTATCCCATTTGCTGCCTTGTCCGCTAATTTATAAGCTTTTTGGCTTTCTGATTCAAGCCTTTGCCTTTGCTGCCGCTACGTGGACTCGCACGAGCTCGGCGGATTTCTGTACACAGTAGCACAAACTTGGGAAACACAGATCAGAGAAAAGAAGTAGGACTTCTGTCACTATTGGTTTCCTGGCCATGAACATTAACATTGTATCATGTCTGCTGCTCTTGGATACATTTAGTGCTTGAGTGCGATCTTTTCAACGTCCAATCTTCATATTATCTTACTTCCCACAACAACATGCCGAATCGTAGGCTACACCTAATCACTGTTGCTGCCTTTCTGTGGCAGTCACAGGCGATCAAAGTTGCGGTTTTGTATGTAATCAACATAACTTTTTGATGGCTCTACTGAAAGGAAGGGGGGTGAGATGGCGCTTGTAACACTTGAGTGGTGGTTCGCGATTCGATTGCAATCTTTTCGATATGAGGTGCGATCCCGTGAAATGAAACGATTGGTACCATTCAGCACACAAAATTTCAGTCGCGATAATGCTTGTAATCTAGGTGGCCTGAAACGTAGTCGGCAAATTTCAGCTATGGCGCTCCCTTTTCATAGTTTTTCTTTCTTCCCCGCATTCATTTTGTTGACAACGTAGGTCTTTTGATGTCGATTTTCGGAAATTCTAATGCACACCGTGTGTTGCATGCCTCAATTCTTGGGCACACAAGACTGCATGCTCAACGTTTTTTCCGCTCTAGTAGTGTGGATATTCGCGACTTTCAGCAACGTACGATATGAACGGTCTATGCTGTAGTCGTAAATAAGTTTTACCTCTCGTAATAGACGCACCTCGAACTTGGAGCCAAATTTTCTGGAAAAAAAATGCGCCTCTTATGCGAGTAAATACCGTAGTGGTGGGAGTTGTGAGTAGTGGCACTTATCTATTTCTGATGAAAGTCAAGACTAAGAACAGTGTTGCTGTTAAAAATTAATCCCTACTTTGTTGTTACCTTTTAGAGAGCAGCTTCTAGGTAGGTGCGCGTTCAATGGTGGCGCCATTGTCGTTGCCATCACCGTTGGTGGCGTAATCAATAAACGTGAAAAAATAAAAGGAGAAAAAAAATTGCCCATTACTGAATGAGATATGGGCCTAGTGCCTCTGCATGGCAGTCTACCACAGAGCTGCATTGGTGCTTCAGGCTTTTTTTTTTTACTAAAAGACCCTATACAGGCATCATGCTGGGCAAGGAATCTTGTTAACCTATGTAATATAGCGTGGCAGAACACTAAAATAACAAGCAGCCATCACAGAACCCTAATTGTGCAACTGGTGCATTTTAATGCTTCCTACCCACTGCAAAGTGCTCAGCGGAAACCCTTCATCATCATCAGCACCAACAATTTGCACATAGTACCTTGAACCTCGCTTATCCACAGAAAGACATAGCAGGAGCACCTTACATTTCATACCTTGGGAAAAGCCCAAGCTTGGAACACGGTTTGCCCCAACATGAAGCTGTGCCCAGAATTGGCGTTAGGCAGTATCATCAGTTAAGTTGCAGTGCTGGTTCTGAGTCTTTCGTATTTCAGTGCTACATTGGCCGTGCCTTGCTGTGCCATGGTTGCCCACTCAATGTGTGCATACTTTGTGCAGGGGAAGACCCGTTGGCAGATGTGTCTGACGCAAGTGACATCAACTCAGTGGCTGGTGTGTTGAAGCTGTACCTCCGTGAGCTTCGTGAACCATTGTTCCCCATCTTCTACTTTGACCAGCTTATGGAAATTAGCCGTGAGATGCATTCCTTTTTAACTACCACTATTAAGGCGATATTAATGTTATCGCTGGCTTGTCCATAGATTTTTTTCTCTTTTTTCTGGGTACCGACAACTGCCTTCTCTACCAGTTTTCGCTCACGCACAGCTGGCATCTGCTGCCATGTTCTTCCTAACTTGGACAATTCAGGTTTATATTCATAAACCAATCTTATGTTTTCCTGGGATCCTGAAACGGTTTTGTCGATTTTGTACAAACACATTGGACCAGTAGAACAAGTCCTAAGGGTCATTTAGAGACTGATTTGAGCATTCTGCGTAAACTGTGTAATTTATTACAACGCAATGCTTTAAAGGGCCATTCACCAGGCACCATACCAAATTTTAGTTAGACAGTGGAAGTTGTTGGGTGTCCAATGAGGAACATTGTGCTACAAAGATTTTTTGAACCAGTTCATCACGAGGGAAGAAAACAGGTTTTTTGAAGCGGCACGAAACAAGGATGAGAGGAGGCGAGCTCGAAACCCTTGCCGCTCCTCAGTGTAGCCTTTGCAAGCCAAATCTCTTCCCCACCCTCTCAGGCATCCGACCAAGAGGTCACGTGTGCATGACGTGCCCAAACAAGTCCAACCCCCGAGCACACGAGCGGCGTTGCTTTGTTAATCAGCGTTATTTTGTGGTCTTATGCCTGTTTTGCGGGATGGTTTGGAAACACTGGCTTAGACGCGGTAGAATAGGTGAGCACGAAGAGTGCGCGAACGCGTAGGAGCATTCCACAGTGGCCGTCTGCTCGATGCGCTGACTGCGGGTACACGAACGCATGCGAAACGTCGACACATTAGTCCCGCATCTTGTCGCAATTCACGGGAGAAAAATGGAAAAAAGACGCTCACATTCCCTTATTGCGTCTCATTATTTATCTAGAGCTAATCTCTTTAAGCAATAAATTACATAAACTATGCATGCCGTGTTAATTTTTGCCACGTCACGTGCCACTGTTTGCAACGTCGGAGCAGAGTCGTCTACGTAGAGGACCAACGTCGCTGCATTGCCGTGTACGTAGGGCCATTCATACGTGCGTTATGACCTCATTCTTTGGGCGCGCGCCGGTAAAAGGGAGGGGGAACAGTGTTCATCTTTAAATTGGACCCATTTCCGCGGCGCGTAGCGTTGCAAATTTTGGCACACGTGATCATGAACGCCTCGTCTACGCATTGCGCTTGTCAGCTCAAAATTGTCAAACCTGGCGAGTGGCCCTTTAAAGCTGCAAATCTGTGCAGTTCGCTGCAACTCGGCCGAATGCGTTTTCAACCGCCCATTTACAAAGCGACATGCTCTGGTCATTCGATGTCACCATGGCTGCTGATGTGTCATGGGCCATAGAATGCGTGGAAGAAAGATCGGCTGGTACGGTGGGGGCACCTGTCAGAGCAGATATGCACTACTCCACGATACTTTGTCTTTGGCCAGACGGTGTGCGTTCTGCCAGGCGCGCAACCTGTCAGTGTGCAGATGTCTAGACTGGTAAAAGCTCAAATTTTGGAGCCCGCTCATGAGAGCTCTGCAATAGCCAGCTTGCCTCAAGAGTTGGATGCCAGGCAGAGGTGTGAGAAGGAGGGTATGATATAATTGTCCGTAGCGGCCATTGGTACAATGGTTTGATAATGCTTTAGCCTAAACGCTCACGAAATTTCATAAGAAAATGTTTCAGTGCCCTTTAAGCTTCTGTACATTTCACATCTCTTTTAAGGGCACGAAAATGGTAGCAGGGCAAAAGATTGGTTTGTGAACACTGGCCTACATTGTCTATCAAGTGGAAAAAAAGGCTTAATACTGATAAAGAAAAAATGCGAGATAAGGATACATGTATGTCTAAGTACATTATTAATGAAACCTAATGGACAATCATGCTAATGAAGGTATAAAAGATGTTATTAGAAGTAATTGTAATGTATATGTGAAGAAAGAAATGTGGACGAAAAGATAACTTGCAGGTGGGCAGGGATCGGACCTGCGAACTTTAAATGACGTGTCCAATTATCTACCAACTGAGCTACCACGGTAGCTATCTCTCCGTTCATTTTATAGGGTATATACAGTAGACTCCCTTTAAGACGAACTCCAAGGGACCATGATCATTTGTTCGTCTTATTAGGAGTTCTTATCACCTGTAGCATGGCCCTATTATAATGTTACGGGTAACTTATTTAATAAATTAAATACGAGGCACTGTGCTCGGCGAACAAGATGGCGACAGTTCATAAACAACCAGCCACCAACGTCGTCTTTCTCTTTCTTCCAGACAGGCTGTGCCGGCTGTTGCGTATCATAACCCCCCGGTGGTAGAAGCACCGTCTCGGTGCTTGAGCGACTCGGATGCGGTAGAAGGAGGGTGATAGGGCTTGAGTCGAGCTATGTGCACGATGTCACTCGAAGGTGACGATGATGACGTTGAATCGGCTGGAACGATCTCGTAGGTAACGTCAGTCACCTGGCGAACGACACGGTATGGTCCAGTGTAGCGTGACAGCAGTTTTTCAGAAAGCCCTACACGCCGAGTAGGGGACCAGAGGAGGACAAGGGAACCCGGTGAAAAGTGCACGTTTCGATGATGGGAATCGTAGAGCTGTCTTTGGTGCTCCTGTGAAGCCTGCAGGCGGCTGCGGGCGAGTTGGCGTGCGTGGTCGGCTCGCGCGATGGCTTCGCCGACATACTCAGTGACCGAGGGCAGCAAGGTGTCAAATGGTAGGGCGGGTTCTCGGCCGTATAGAAGATGGAATGGTGAATAGCCGGCAGTGTCGTGACGTGACGAATTATATGCGAACGTCACAAATGGCAAATGAACGTCCCAATCCCGGTGGTCGGCCGCTACGTATTTAGAAAGCATGTCGGTTATGGTGCGGTTGAGGCGCTCCGTAAGACCGTTCGTTTGTGGATGGTACGAAGTGGCAAACTTGTGCTTGGCAGAGCAAGAGCGCAGGATTTCATCAACGACAGCTGATAGGAAGGTGCGGCCCCGGTCAGTAAGAAGTTGGTGTGGAGCTCCGTGTACTAAAATAATATCATATACCAGAAAGTCCGCCACATCGGTTGCGCAACTCGTCGGAAGTGCTCGTGTGATAGCGTACCGTGTCGCATAGTCAGTGGCGACAGCGATCCATTTGTTGCCTGAGCTGGAGATCGGGAATGGGCCAAGCAGGTCGAGGCCAACTCGAAAAAAAGGTTCGATGGGAATGTCGATTGGCTGAAGGAATCCAGCTGGTAGGGAAGATGGCTTTTTGCGGCGCTGGCAGGGTTCACAAGCGGTGACGTAGCGTCGAACAGAGCGGGCAAGACCAGGCCAAAAGAAACGACGACGCACACGGTCGTATGTGCGAGAGACGCCCAAGTGGCCCGCCAAAGGAGCGTCATGAAGTTGGTTGAGAATAGTCGCACGAAGATGTGCTGGTATGACGGGGAGCAAGTCATGGCCATATGGATCGAGGTTACGGCGATACAGGATGCCGTCTTTTAGCAGGAACATTTGTAGAGATGCGTCGCGAGGCCTTGACTCAAGTTTGCCAATGATGGTTCGCAGGGAAGCATCCAGGCGTTGTTCGTGCCCAAGGTTGAGTAGCTGCGTCACAGACAGAAGGTCTGGAAAGGTGTCAGTATGGGCAGCCTCCTCCACGGGGTAGCGTGATAAACAATCAGCATCTTGGTGTGACCGCCCTGTTTTGTACGTTACGGTGAACGTGTATTCTTGTAATCGTAGGGACCAACGAGCGAGGCGTCCTGTGGGATCCTTGAGTGAGGCCAGCCAGCAGAGTGCGTGATGGTCGGTGACTACCCGGAATGGACGCCCGTATAAGTATGGGCGAAACTTGGCGACTGCCCACACGAGAGCGAGACACTCACGTTCCGTGATTGAATAGTTGCGCTCGGCTGTAGATAGTAGGCGGCTTGCATATGCTATAACACGGTCATGTCCGCGTTGATGTTGCATTAGCATTGCCCCGATGCCATGCCCACTAGCGTCAGTGCGAACCTCGGTTGGAGCTGATGGATCAAAATGGGCTAAAATCGGCGGTGTTGTAAGGAGCGTCGTGAGCTGGGAAAAAGATGAGGCTTGATCAGCGCCCCAGAAAAACGGGGTGTCCTTCTTCAGGAGGTTTGTGAGTGGGCGTGCAATGATGGCGAAGTCCTTAACAAACCGTCTAAAGTAGGAGCACAAGCCCACAAAACTGCGAACGTCCTTTGTTGACTTCGGAACAGGAAAGTCCGTGACGGCGCGAATTTTCTCGGGATCCGGGCGGACTCCTGCGGCATCGACGATGTGGCCAAGTACGGTTATTTGACGACGAGCAAAGTGGCATTTCGACGAGTTCAGTTGAAGTCCGGCTCGACGAAAAACTTCAAGAATCGCCGATAAACGCTTGAGATGGGAGTCGAATGTGGGCGAGAAAACGATAACGTCGTCTAAATAACATAAGCAGGTTGACCATTTAAACCCTTGGAGCAACGAGTCCATCATTCTTTCGAATGTGGCCGGCGCATTACAGAGACCAAAGGGCATAACTTTGAAGTGATAAAGCCCGTCAGGAGTGACGAATGCGGTCTTCTCACGGTCCATCTCATCCACAGCGATCTGCCAATAGCCAGATCGAAGGTCGATAGTGGAAAAATACTTAGCACCGTAAAGGCAGTCTAAGGCATCGTCAATTCTAGGCAACGGATAAACATCTTTCTTCGTAATTTTGTTGAGATGCCTGTAATCTACACAAAAGCGCCATGTTCCATCCTTCTTTCTGATCAGGACGACAGGAGAAGCCCAGGGGCTACAAGAGGGTTCGATTATGTCCTTTGCAAGCATCTTTTCGACTTCCTGTTGTATGACTGTGCGCTCGGACGCGGAAACACGGTATGGACGTCGGTGAATGGGACTCGCGTCACCGGTATTGATGCGATGAGTAACAACACTCGTTCGGCTTAAAGCCGTGCTGGCGAAGTCAAAAATGTCACTATAGGACTCCAGGACGTGACAAAGGGCTTCGGCTTGATCAGGAGCGAGGTCTGATGGTACCATGTGGTCAACGTCGACGCCCGATGAACGTGTTAGAGTTGGTTCATTGTCTGAGGTGCAGCAATCATCCACTCTGAAGGGTTCAACCGTATGGTCTTGTAGAGCAGTAATTTCGGCCAGGGAGATACCTTTTGGAAGAATTTGGGCAGTGAGGGCAAAATTCACAATAGGAAGGCATGTGCGGTTTCCAACGATTGTCAAAATGGTGTGCGGAACAGCGACGCCATGCGTAAGCATCACGGCATGAATTGGTGCCACCATGTAATCGCCGTCAGGTACAGGTGGTGTAGAGAAGAGGCCGATATGTGTGACACAGTTAGGCGGAAGGCGTGCGAAATCAATGCAGCAAAGGCGACTTTGGGGTGGGTTGGTCAGATCAGCAAGTAGAGGCATTTCAAGGTCAAGACAGCCGGCTGAACAATCTATACGGGCCGAGTGAGCGATTAGAAAATCCATGCCTAGAATTACTTCATGAGGGCAATTTTCTATAACAGTGAAAAGAACAGCAGTGCTTCTATCGGCGATAGTCACACGGGCAGAGCACATGCCAATAATCGCGGCAGTTCCCCCGTCGGCGACTCGAACGGCTCGGTTCAAGGCGGGTGTGACAACTTTCTTTAGGCGGCGACGAAGAGCAGCACTCATTATGGACACATGCGCGCCGGTATCGATCAATGCGCGCACAGGTACATTGTCTAATGTAACGTTCAACAGATTCCGGGTCGTCGGTAATAATACACGAGGATTTCTTGCAGAGGTCGTCGTCAATGCAGCTTCACCTCCAGAAGCTGCACTGCCTAGTTTTCCGGTCGGGGGCGCTGCGAATAGGTCGGAGATGCAGGACGGCGTTGTGGGGGTGAACGAGATTGACGGCGAGCAGGGGATGGTGAGCGGGCGTAGCGAGGTCTCGTCAGAGGTGCGGCAGAATCAGAAGATGTGGTCGGCATAGGGGAACCAAAATCAAATGCTGAGGACGACTGGTGGTCAGACGTGGCTTGGGTAGGAGGCCCATAGCGTGCCGGCGGAGCCCAGTGATTGCGGCAGTGGCGAGCAATATGACCGACACGTCGGCAGTTGAAGCAGATGGGCTTGTCGTCCGGTGTACGCCATTCGGACAAATTGCGCTGTCGAGAGTAGTTGGACCCAAATCGAGGAGCGGATGGACGACGATAAAAAGGCTCGGCAGAGTAGACTGGTTGAATGGGGTGTAGGCCGACGTTCGATAATTCTTGACGAACGACGGCTTGTATCAGTGAGATCGTGGTCGGTGAAGGATCAGGCGTTGGAAATGGAGTAGCTACTGGTTGGGCTGCCTCGACCTCACGACGAATGATGCGGGTGAGGTTGTCACATCGGGGAACTGGGCGGACGGAGTCATCACAAGAGGAAGTAGCAGCTGTGTTCGGCAGGCGCGTGATGCCGTGGGTGACGCGGCGGGCTTTAGCCTGTTCTAGACGGCGGCACTCTGTCAGGATCGTGTCGATTCTCGTGACATTATTAAAAACTAGCAGGTTGAAGGCATCGTCAGCAATCCCTTTGAGGACATGGTTAACTTTTTCTTCTTCTGACATGCGCTGGTCGACCTTGCTACAAAGCGCCAAGACGTCAAGAATGTATGAGACGTACGATTCAGTAGACGTCTGGGCGCGAGTGGCGAGAGTCTTCTTGGCAGCGAGCTGACGACCAGATGAATCGCCGAAAAGATCACGGATCTTCGATTTGAAAAGATCCCAGCTTGTGATTTCGGCTTCGTTGGTTTCGAACCATGTCCGCGGCGTGCCGTCGAGGTAGAACACAACATTGGCGAGCATGAGCGTGGGATCCCAGCGGTGGGTAGCACTGACTCGCTCGTACCGGTGCAGCCAGGAGTCAACGTCGATGGTGCCGTCAGCGGAGAAAGTTCCAGGATCCCGCAGGGGTGGCAGGGTGACGTAGGTTGTCGACTCGGATCGAGAGACCGGTGGGGATGGGGCACTGGCAGTTGAAGTAGCCGAAGAGTCCCCGGTGTTGCGACCGCTGCGCGTCTCCATCGAGGTACGGGAATCGTCCACCTCCACCAATAATGTTACGGGTAACTTATTTAATAAATTAAATACGAGGCACTGTGCTCGGCGAACAAGATGGCGACAGTTCATAAACAACCAGCCACCAACGTCGTCTTTCTCTTTCTTCCAGACAGGTTGTGCCGGCTGTTGCGTATCAATATTATTATAAGAAGATAAAATGGGAAACACAAGCACAATTTTCCTTCAAAGAATGGAAAATTTATCCTTCTGGCTGTGCATTTTTTCGGAGGATGGCTTACTGGCTTTGCTGTCACTTTTAGATACGCCTTACTTCGATATTGCTACCTTGACAAAGCCAATTTTTGCTAAGTTGCTTATGAAAGTCCGCATGTTCGGATATTTTCTTATTTTCAGCCCGCACTAACTTTCCCTGAATGACATGCCGCTGAATGTCTCCGTTTACCCTACTCATGATCACAAGCCTTGGGTACATAAAAAAATCACAACGCAGCTATATTTAGTGTGCAAAATGGCCTTCTTTTGTCGTACAATTTCATAATTAAAATGTCGCATCACAATTTGGTGCATTTCACTGTGAACAGATATGACACACATAGATCCTATGCAAAAGAGCGCAAACTGACCACATCTGCTCAGGCACCATTGTGTGAGGGCACTGACAATGCATCTGACTCCTCTGATGGGAGTGTGATGCATATGTGGTTTTGGTTTTGTGTGATTATGATGTACAGACTATCTTTGTTCCTGTTTCCACTTTCATGTGGCTTTCCCCCCCCCCCCCCCCCCTTCCCTTGTATTTTCCCTTCTAGCCAAGCTCTTGTGTTATTCTGTTTCATACTGTACTCCTGTTGGGGAACAGAAGAACGCGAGAATACGAAAGGACAAACATTTTTTGATGCTTTCTTTGCTGATAAAGCCGACCCTTTCTCCACCTACAGGCTAGGGGTGAGGGAGATACCAGCTTTATGCGCCGACCTTTCTTTTCCACTTATCTTGCTTACTCCCCCCACGTCGCAGTTCGCTTTCGATCTGCTTTGAGTCTTTGGGCCGGGAAGTTTTTCTTCTTTTTTCATTTTGCTTTCTCTTATTCGCCTGAATCCCCCCATCTAGGCTATCATGTGTGTGGCGCAGAATCCCCATCGCTGTTGGTCAATGCGGGAGTTCTTTTCAACAGAAGAGGCCTGTTGTGCGGTTCGTTTTAAGCAGATTTTTTTTGCATTGAGTCTATTGGAAACCAAACAAACACTCCCGTGTTGGTCGTCTTAAGCAAGAATTTGTCTTAACAGAGTTCGTCCTAACGGGAGTTTACTGTGCGCGCATTAAACATGGGAGCGTCAGTCAGCTCCGCCAGTATCCGTGACGGCGAGTGTGGAACACTCTTTATCTGCCTATTTGGTGTCACATAGCGCGTGAACTTATGAGCTAGCAACTGACCAATAATTTCTCGTATGTACTATCTGAAGGCACCAAGTCTGCCAGAACAAGACCCTCGCTATGAATGAAGGAAAGACTTGTATATTTAAGGGCTCATTTTCTTTGTTAGACACAACATTAATAAGATCTAACTGACAATCGTGCCAAGGAAAGTATAAGGAATGTTATTAGAAGTAATTGTAATGTAAATGTGAAGAAAAAAAACCTGGACGGAACGATAACTTGTTGTGGGCAGGGACTGAACCTGCAACCGTCGAACAGACGCCATGACAGCGCGTCAGTTGGCGGTGGCTCAGTTGGTATAGCATCGGATGCGCTATTTGGTAATGTTAAATAAGCGGCACCCATTCTTTTCATTGCATGCTCGCACGGCGGTAATGAGTAGCGATTGGTAGAACAGCTGGCTCGCTCGGCGAACACACTTCCCTTAGTGCTCCATGCGCCCGCGGGACATTCAGTTATTGCTTGGCAAAGGTTTATAAGAAAAATCAGAGGCATGAAGTGGAACCAACTTGCACGGGACAGGGGGGTAGGGAGATAACTGGGAGTGCCCTACAGCGCCCTACAGTGGGCATAAAAAGTTGAGGATGATGATGATGACAAAACTTTCACATGAACATTGCGACTTTTTTTCTCTTGTGATTTACTGCTCGCACTTTTTTTTCACAGAGCTTGAGTCCAAAGAAGAGTTTGTAGCCAAAGTGCGAGATGTTGTCCAGAGCTTCCCAAGACCTGTGTTTGTAGTGCTTCGATACCTATTTGCCTTCCTGAACCAGTAAGTTGCTATTATTTTCCTTTATTTACTGTGGGCCTGGGAATGAAGGTGCTGTGTAAATGTTCCGTATGTGTGGTCCGCATACTTTTGTGGACAAGGGTGCCTGAGGAATAGGGCATGCTTGCAAGCCCTAAAATACAGGAAGAAACAAAACATTAAAATCAGCACTGTTACCTTGCATCGTCATGGATGATAACCACCTGAAAGTGTTTATTTTCTTTCTCAGGCAGTTACAATCGCCGACCGATTTTTCAAACTCCAAAAATGCGGACTTCTTTGATATTTCGGACTTAAAAAGCGCACCGTCAGAGTTCTCATAGGGCTAATGCATTTTTTCGACCAATTTTTCGGACGAACTCGACCCCGCAAGTTGGATTTTTCGGACTAAATTGCTTGCTTTAAGCCACACCACGGAATATTATGGACGCCACGATGTTGGATTTTTCGTCAGCTTGACTAAGCTTAGTTGCTTAATTTTAAAATGGCTTTTCTGCCTCTGAGATAAGAAAGCGAACGTCATATTTTAAGTTTCGGAGGTTATGTCTGCTTTAGAAAACATGGCACAGGACCATTTTTTCATCTTCGGTCAGCCATAGTGGTCAGCAGAGTCGTCATGGCACCGTACAGGAAAGAGGCGGAGATGTGCAGTAATGAAGTGAATGTATGGTTGTAGTATGGTCCCTAGAATAGTGAATGTGCCTGCCACGATGACATTTTTCGCTCGTGCGCACGATGACAATTTCGTGGGCAGAGCCCACAGACGAAGAAATTCTTCGGCAGGTTATACCGCAGCCGGATAGCGGTTCGGATGATGATGACGATGATCACCTGCAGCCGTCTGCGATGGAGATCGCCACCGCAGTGACGCGTTTGTCGAGCATTTACGGTGACAATGCCACCTTGGCGCAAATACGGGCGAACCAAATTGCTTCCAAGCGTAGTATGAGGCAAGGCAGAATTATGGGCTTTTTTAAAGTCTGCCTGATGCAATGAAGTTCATATTTCTGACAAAAACGAATTTTTCTTACTGTTTTATTTTTCGGATTTTTTTCGGTCCCCGACAGGTCCGAAAAATCGGTCGGCGACTGTACGTCCATTTGAGCAGACCAGTTAAAAAAAAAAAAAAAAGCGGTGGTGCATGTGCAGAGTGCATGTCCTTGTACACATATAAACTGCCAAGTGTTATGAGTTAGCTGAAATGAATGAGAACAAGTTTGGAGCGGTGTTCCGTTCTGTGTTGTGCAGTCTGTCAGAGTTCAGTGACGAGAACATGATGGACCCTTACAACCTGGCCATCTGCTTTGGCCCGACCCTTATACCTATTCCCGAGGACAAAGACCAAGTGCAGTACCAGAATCTGGTCAACGAACTGGTCAAGGGCCTCATCGTGCACCAGGAGCAAATATTTCCCAATGACGGGGGGCTTGTCTACGAAAAGTACATCAGTGCTGAGGCACCAGAAGACACGTGAGTTCGTGTTGTAATGCTAACCTAACGTACTCTCCCAGTTTGTCTGGGAGACCTCCTAGTTCTGACCTGTCTTTCTTATTCTACATTCACAGCAACATATCCCCCGAAGAACAGCCATAATTGTTCCACAAAAACAATGTAATGAAGACATAGGGCAGCAGCGCTCAACTTTTGATGAATCCCAACAGCTTTTAGGAAACCTGGCAGCTATGAAGAACCCCGCCACCCTTCTAAAGTAACTGCAGGGCCCTTCCCTCTCCACACCAACTTTAATCTTGGAGGGTGCCTTTGATTTGACATTCAAATAAAGTGCAACCAGATTTCCACATTTCCTTTGTTATGTTGGCAACAGTTGCACTAACGTGATAGAATTCCTTTTCTTTGCCCCAAGTTGAGGCAAAACTGAAATTCGTCGAAATTGCCCGGTACTTTGCCATAAATGGCCGACACAACTTAGTTGTGCTAAACTTAGCGTGGAAAGGGAGCTGTGTTGGCCACATGCAGTTACCGGGGGAAAAATAATTTAAAAAGAGAAAGGAAGAACTGCGGTCCGAAAATTTCCTGGCCTTGTTCTACTTCATGCAGAATGCTATTATAGATGCTTCTGCTGTGATACCCTGATGCCTTGCAGAAAAGCATGCTAAGGCTTAGAAGAGGCTACAATATTGTGTTTATTTATCCCATACCATAAAGGTCCCATAAATGTCCCGATAAAAGCTTGTTAACCCAAATCTCGCGGGAGTGTTGAAAGTGTACAAGATAACCGAGTTTTAGATTATTGAATGGACCATGAAAAAACACGAAAAAAAAGGCACTTGGCTCAGAAGACAAACCTTTAGTTCATAAAAAACTGCATTATTTTTGTCTGCCTCACCATCAGGATTTCTGCTAGAGCGATCCCCATCAGGTAGTGGGGTGCATGCTTGCTTTCGCGAGAACAAACTCGCGAGTCCTCGTGGGCAGCGAGGGCTTCAGCAGCACGGGGCAATGTTGCGTCATGCATGCAATGTTGCATTGTGCAAACCATCCTGTCGTCTTTGCATTCTACCTTTAGTTTTCAATTGATGAGCAGGCGGCTCCAATGTCAGGTGGCGACTAGCGCCCCATTAGCGACATCTTTCTCATTCACTATCGTCATGATTGTATTCTACTGCAGTTGTTTGTTTGGTTCTGGTTTTTTTAAAACTTTTATTCTGCTGTTAGATGCCGCAAGGACTGCTTGAGCCTCCAAGCCGCTGAGATCGCCCAACTCAAAGCCTGGAATCGCACTAGCCCTTTGTGTAGTTAACCGATGCACGGCTAAAGTCCTACGAATCACCAAACATTTGACACCCTTGAAGTGTTATACACAGTTTTATCAGGACCATGCCGCGAGTCAGAGTTTCCCCGAGTTGACGAGATATGGATAAACAAGTTGTTACTGTATTGGCACTAAACACAGCGCATATCTTTTGGAGATACTCATGCATGAATGCACCATGTAATTATAAGTACTAGTATTATAGCTGACTGCTAAATAATTACTGGCAATCATTTAGATAACTTATGCAGATTTTAATTTTTTGCCTTCCTCTCGTTCCTCCTTTGCTAATCTCTTGAATTTCGATGTTGCCATGTTGGCAGGACCACATTAGCTATCAGGTAACTTGACTGGTGTTGCAAATATTAATGTGGACTTAGCGATTGTTAGCACTGTGGGGTGCATAGGTTGGGAAACTCACTCATGAATTGACTCAATTAAACTCTCTCTGACTCAGATCGAGCCATCAGTCCATGTGAGTAACATTAAGGTGAATCTGGGTCCAAGTAAGTCTGTTTGATTAAAAGTTTACTGAGTGTGAGTCCGAGTGAGTTTGAGTGAGCTCCACATTTTTTGCCGACCTATGGTGGGGTGGTTAATAAACTCACTGCTTTTATTGGAACGGCAATGCTCGCATGCACTGTGTAGGAGTTAGGTGTTGAATGGTGGGCACGTAGTTTTGTTTTCTAAAGGTAAGTTTTCTTTTTTATATTGCTCTAAATACAGTCGAGCCCACATATAACGGCCCCACTCAAAAAGAACTGTCACTTAAAACGAACAATATCCGCGTGACCGTGAAAATATACATTGTCTCAATGGCACAAAATCGCACTTACAACGAACGTCTCCGAGCGCCACCGATCAGTTACAGTGAACGGAGTCGGCGCTTTGCTGACTTCCCGGGAAACCACTTTTGACCACTGATCAGGGATCGGCGAGGTGCCCATAGATTCTTGTTGTTTAACGCCGACCCTGCCTCTGCGCTCCTCTAGTTGCCGGTCTCTCCGACCGCTTTTTGTTACGCACCCCTCGGTCCTTTGTGCGGGGGGTCTGAGGACGAAGGGGTGCGTGCTTCAACACTGCCACCGATCTTTCGAAGACTGGTCGGCCATCTCCTTTGTTTTTGATCGCTCTTACTACTGTTGGCATCGTCGGCCTGGAGTGACCTGACCATTTGCCGACATCATAGGCGACCGACTGTATTCGATCGTCTGCATCTTGTCTTATCGCATCGTTTTAGTGCACGCGCGTGCGCTACCCCACCGACTCTGATCATTCACGATTCATTTCGTGTTTAGGACCTGCTCTCGCTCACTTCGCACTCGGCTCAGCATGCCCTCCGCACGCATGTGGCAGCGTAAAAATGGCTGGTAATTAGCACGGAACAAATTGCAAAATATCGAAGTCATTGAGGCCACGCAAACTCGCTGGCGCAACAAAACTATTCTTTGACCACGGCTGCCGATGCATTGAACACCACTGCATGCGCAGGCACTATCTCACGTTTCTCTACGCGCGAGTTGCGCGCTTCGCGGACTTTTCAAGCAAGCTGCCCGACCTGCCTCCTTCCCATATGTTTTGGTTTTCAAGGTCGCTTTCCCACCGTATCCTCCCTTCTCTTCACCTGATCGCAACTCTTTGCCCTTCTCTCGCAAATCTGTTCTCCTCTCTCGATAACAACTCCTTCGCCCATCTCCACCATTCCGCGACGGCAGCCATGCCGGCCACGCTGGCTCGAATTCAGAAGTTTCGTTTTCCGACTAGAAATTGGCCCAGAGCTGTAGCGCGTGTTCTAATATTGTCTCGCATGTGCGTGTCTTGCTCGCTCTTGTTGTGCGTGTGTGTGGTCAGGATGGAGGATGGGAGGCTTTGCACGCTTTTTTCTGCCGCTCAACAAAACGTCAAATGTCAAATGCTTGGCTAGGTGCTGCGTTGCGGAGCGCTTGCCCATGGACGTGAGACCGGAGTTTTTTGCGGACACGTAGCGCCACCTGTCGACGCAGTTTTGGGTAGTGTAAAGGCCGACTTCCTTGCACAGTTTGCTATGCAACAAGGTGCAACTACAGCATAGGAAACATTGGTTGAGCTAAATATTAGGTGTATTTGCACATTGAACACTTATAAAGAGAGCTACGAAGTTCTCCCCGCTAGTCGGACGCGTCACTGAATCACAGTGCAGTCCTTGCTGGTTCACTCGCTAGAACGACAGCGCAAACAAGAGCAGACGCAACAGCTCCAGGCTTTACATAAAAAGACCCCAGTGGACACTGCTGCGTTGTAAATTGCTACGGATGTAATTGACTTCAGTTTTACTGTTTTCCGCAGCTTTCGCGAAGCAGAACTGCGGCCCTGAATATGGGCCGTTGCGAACGTGTTGGGTAAGTGAATTACTTGCGTTCTCCAGAGCCGTTTGCATGATAAAGTGTGATAATGTAGGTCTCCTGTTATTATTTTGAGTAGCTTTGACGAAGAAACGTGGTGACTTTGATTATGAAGCTTAACAGAGCCTCTAACTGCGGTGCGCGCCGTGCAGCAGTAGACTTGTGATGCGCGTGATAAACATCGCACACGGCGCGACCCCCGATAATCTGAAGTTGCACAGCAATACGCCTGAGGACTTTCAAGGCTCTAAGTTCTGGCTTTAATTAGGAAATGCGAACACGTATGTCATAGAGGTAAATCGCAAAATGATCGTGACCACAATCAGTTTTTTCTTGCTGTTGGTCTCCGCCATTGCTAGAGCTATCTCGGAGGCCTTGGTTCACCGAGATAGTGGACAAATGTGTATCCCCATTTGCAGCAAATACAAACGGGTGGTCATCATCAACAGAACATTCTAGCATGCGTAATAAAACAGTTAAGTGAACAGAAAGCGAGAGATCGATGGATAATGCAACTTCAAAGACGAAAAAATCGTCAGGGCCATTTTTGCCAGATAAAGCGAGCTTCGTATCACTAATCGTAAGATAAATTGCTCGTGTATGTGCTTCGTCATTTTGGCATCATGTGTATGCCCAAGTTTAACACATTTAGACGTTACAGAACGCTCGTCGGAGTGTTTGCCTCGAACTCGATGTCATGCGATGCTCGCTTGCACTTAAATTGCACCACACCGAAACAATTGAAACATTTTTTACGTTGTACCCGCAGTTCGCTTTGATGAGCTTTTTACTTTTCTGAAGAGAGGTTGGATTAACGGAAGAAGCTTGCTAGGTCCTTGATTTTCAAGAAACCGCGCCTCAAAACCGACGAAACAGGAGGGCCTATGCACGTTCGCTTGCGGAGAGCTCACTTTGCACTACCCATTTATGGCTGGCGTGTCGATTGGGGCACTGGTGGCGGTGTTTTTCGCAGCGCTGCCTGGGCAGAGTCTGACATCTATAGCTGTTGACCACCTGGCATTCAACTTGCCGATTCTGGCGTTCCGGTATTCAGCTGTGGAGATGGAGAATATTTCGTGGGCGGTGGTGACGGCTACATTCGCACGAAACTGTTTTCGCGAGGCAGACTTGGTCGACGTCGAGTCCGATACCAAGCCTGAAGCTTCCGAACTGGACCAGTGCGGCGGCGATTTGTGGCACCGGGTCATTGAATCCAAGATGGGAGAGCGGGTGGGACATCTGTTGTGATGGTTTAATTACGGCCGATGACAATGCCGACACTGCGGAACCGTGCACGGATGACGGCATAATGAAGTTCGCGTCAAGAGTGGTTTGGAGGAATCGGATTGCGAGAACGACGAAACTGTGGAGCCAGTGTCCCATGCAGCTTATGCCACGGGCCTCGGCGAAGAGCATGCTGCCGTTTGAAATAAACTCAGGACCGTGCTTATCGTTTCTGCTTTTCGAAACACGTGCGTCACAAACTTTTTTGGGCAAAAAATTTTGTGTTTTCACTTGCAATTTTTTTAAAAGCTGTCTTTCATTTACTACGAACTTCTGTATTAAGCGAATGGATGCCGCGTCAGGCCCAGGTTCGTTATAAGCGGGCTCGACTGTATAGATTTTCGTGTGCAAAAAGCAACATTTTGCTGCTCCGAAAATTGCTCGCTCTATATTCTATTTTGGCTGTTGCAATTCTGCAGAAAGGAACTTGTGAAATTACCTAAGCAAGCGACTTATTTTTGTGTCTTAGTGTAGTGCACACCTACCATGTGGTTCTGGTTACTGTTTAACATGAGCACGGCAATAACAGATTTTTCGTTTCATAAATATGTGACATGATTTTTGGACCTAGTGTTAGTGCAAATTTTGTTTGTATATGGCAAGGCCAGTTTATCGGACAATTGTTGTGATATTTCTGCAACTTGCAGGGAACTGGTATGGGCCTCTGAATTGGTAGATTATAAGCTGCAGTGTGGGCTTGTTTGTCAAAGAATCATTCTAACATATTCAATGTCATGTCACGAGAATGCAACAGCACACTGTGCAGTGGCCTTATGTGTCTTCTTGTGTCTGCATATCATTTTGCATGACATCAAAGCTGTTCAAATGATAGATGAAGTTTCTCATGCTAGTTCTGTGTGCAATACATGGCTTTATAGCAAGATTTTGCCAATAGCCGTCACATCACACGCTATACTCGGGGGACAACTTTCTTGGGCAATGAAGGGAAAGCAGTGGGGGCAGAGCTACTGCACTTGTACTCCTTTACGAGGCTAAACTCGCTTTTCGAATGACGGCTGTGTTTGAATAATAATGCAGCATAAAACTTGCTGCACCTGCTTACGCAGCCAATTGTCACGGAAATTCGAGACGAGCTCCTTCTGCGAGTTGTTGGAATAGCTAGAGGGAGACGCGTGCTCACCTAAAGGTGAAAACGCCATTTTGACTATAAGGTACACCTAAAACGTGCGACGTTTTCAGATGTGCAAAAGGCGAGATTACACTTCATAAAGCAACGCCAATAGTTATATTTCCTTGATTCGTTCAGCGTCTCTTTAGAAACAGCATTCTGTAAAAATAAAGTAATGTTGTTTTTTATGATTTTCGTGCTGACAACATAGACACATTTGTGGGACTTTATTCTTCAGTGATGGCACACACCCACTTTGGTTTCGTAGCCTTCTCTTGATTGCCGCAGAAAGTTATCCCTAATTGTTGAAACTTAGTCATGAGCAGATAAATATTGCCTCGATGGGCACTTCCACGAATTCTGGGCCAAGCGAAGGTTTTCTGACACATGACTTACCTACTCGCCCCAACGGACAATTGTGCTGAAATAGAACATGTCCTTTCATTTTTCTGCCTGCAGGGATGATCTGCCTGTGGAACCAGTGGTTGAGCCGGCAGGGGCCTCCCAGAGCTCCGATGAAGGTAGCAGCTCCTCCTTTTTGGCATGCATGGTCAGCTTTTCGAACGGGGCAATTCCTTGGATATAGCCATTGGAAGAATTCTGACCTCCAACCTGTTTGGAGTTTGCCAACTCTCCTGTTGGGTACCTGCCAACTCTCCCAAATTGTCCAGGAGACACCCGAATTTTGACCTAATCTCCTGGTTGTATGAATTCTTTCTCGAATCCAGCAGAGGTGTTCTTTTTTTTTAATTACATGCATATGACAGCCTTTCCTGCTACGACAATGGTGGTGCTGCAGAAGAGCACTCGTCACTACTCTTCACCGTAATCAGACCGTAGAGTACCACCGAGTATGTACTGCCCATTTGGGGAAAGGCCGGCAGCCACAGGATGGGCTCGTAACTGGACAAAAAGAAGGAAAAGTTAACTCATCTCCTGTATCTGCCCCTCTTTGCCCCCGCATTTTGTATGCGTGATTTGTTCCTCCTACAAAGGTGTTAGTTCTCTTTTGTTTTGTGGTTGTGGGGAGGGAGGGTCACATGTTTCCCTGCTAAGAAGTGCTTGCAAGTGTTTCTGGACTCATCTACAGCTGAGTTTCCATGCTTTGTGACTTTGCCGAGTGTTGACAAGTACAGATTTTATTTTGTACCCCGTGCACCTGTGATAGAAGCTTTTCGCCTGGCCGCAAGGCCGACATAGAGGTACACATCGCTTCACAGATGCATCAGAATTACCGTAAAAAACCACGAAATCCCAGTTTTTAACTTTTTTTAGCTTTTAGGGTACGAAATTTCGGCCCCATGCTATATGCGGGTCCCAAAAAATTTCAGCTGAGGCATAGCAGGGTGTCATCATCATCATCGGGTGTTTGCGCGCTTCTGCGCAAGATGCTAGGTAGTGTTAGTGGCAATAGGAGGCGCTAGTCTTACAGACCCACACGTGCAACAGTGGTCAGTGGCCTTTGCTTCAACTTCACACCCGTAACAACGGCCACGATTTTTCTCCTGTGATTGTACGCCATGTCAGCACTGCGCAGGCAGTACTCGACTGCTTTTAAAAGGAAAGTTATCACTGCTGCTGAAACCATAGGGAAATGTGCCGCGGGGCGATAGTTCGGAGTTAACGAGCGGAGATTTCAACTTCGCGCCCGTAACAACGGCCACGATTTTGCTCCTGTGATTTTACGCCATCTCAGCACTGCGCAGGCAGTACTTGACTGCTTTCAAAAGGAAAGTTATCACTGCTGCTGAAACCATAGGGAAATGTGCCGCGGGGCGGTAGTTCGGAGTCAACGAGCGGAGTATTTGCGGTTGGCAGAAGCAGAAAGACGCCATCTTTGCTTGCAGCGGCCAGCGAAAAAGTTTCTGCAGACCAAAATATGGAGCGTTTCCTGCCATGGAATGAGAACTCGCATACTTTGTGCGGGAGCAGAGAGCTGCACATCTCACTGTTAACATCAAGCTGCTACAAGCGAAGGCAAGGGAGATCGTCTGAGACAAAGGCCAGAGGATTCCAAAGCATTGTGTGTCTCCCTACGTCAGTGTACATTGCAGAAGCTACGAAGAGAACCTTGTGAAGTTTCAAAAGTATGTAATTGCGTTACGTAAGGCCTTTCAGCTGGGACACATCAGTCTACCTGAATATGCCCTCGGAGCTGACGATGCATCGGAAAGGCTCCAGGGAAGTCACCGTACGATCAACTGGGAATGAAAAAAAAAAAAACGGGTGACAGTAATGTTGTCCTGCACTGCAGAGGTCTGCAAGCTACCATCCTACGTGGTGTTAAAATTCAAGCGAAAGATGTTGCCAAAGGGGGAGAAGTTCCCTAAAAATGTCGTCGTCCGCTGCCAGCACAATGGGTAGATAGACGAATCGCTTGTGCTAGACGGGTTTCGGCATCACCTGACTGACTCCGTAAAGCGACTGCTGCACGACTTCTGCACCAAGCTCGTCGTCATCCCGGGAAAGATGACATCACAGCTGCAGCCGCTTGATGTGTGCCTTAATAAGCTATTTAAGAACCATGTCAAGTGCCTGTGCGCGGAGTGGATGAGGTCCGGAGAAGCAGAAGTGACCCCTGCCTAACAGCTGAAACGGGCTTTGCCAGCGATGCTGTGTTGTGGATAGTCAAAGCTTGGAACTGCTATCCCGAGGCGCTCGTTTGCAGCACATTCAAAAATGCTCTATCTCGAACGCTCTTGATGGCACTGAGGATGATGTGCTGTGGGAGAACATTTCCGACAAGGGAGCTTCGAAAGAGAGTGCGTCTGAGGACGACTATGAATGAAGTGTGTCAAAAATGCATTTTTCTGTTCGACTGTGGCTATATTTGGGTGAAAACTTTTTTTCTTTCATTTGTCATCCCCAAATTACACCCCGGGCTATATGTAGGTCCGAAACTATATGCGGGCTTTTATGGTATGTTCGTGCTTCGGAAGGGCAGGGCAACATAGAAAACTTTTTCCAGAAGATCTGCGAAGACAGTGTTATCCATGCAGAACGCCTGTTCATGGGGTTTCTCGTAAAACACAACTTGCCACGAAACGTTAGTGATCACGCACGACCATTGCTTTGAAAATGATCACGAAGTGCGAATACACGGAGCAGTGTGGGTGTGGACATACAAAAACAACTGCCATCGCCTGGAAAAAGGTTGCAGATGCCGAACACGCAATGGTAAATGCTCTGAAAATGGCATGCTTTCGCAAACACAGTGGACAGAAGCAATGACAGCGGGTTGCAAATGTGTCAGTCTCGCTAATGTCTAATATTCAATCCCCCCCTCCTGTGGTCTCTAGAATTTTCATGCTACTAGGTTGGCAGGTATGCATATTCTCTTCCAAAAATTTTTCCCTACATAATAATCATTCGCACAAGTCTAAGTTGCTTTTTTGAAAATGGTCACATCGCAGATTTTTGCTACACACTTTAAAGTTGTTACGGGCCCAATAGAAAGCATCCATCTGCAAAATTTTTTCAAATTGGTTCATTTGTGAGATCTCTGAGTGAGACACGCTCTCGGAACATACGGACACAGCAGACGTGGTCGTACCAAACCAAACCAAACAATTATTGAACTACTTTTACATCTACGATATTGTCAGCCGAATCAAAATGCATCACTACTGATCAACATGCTAAACACAACCTTATACAATATTCCAATACACTCAATCAACATAAAAACAAACACAAGGTAATGTGAAGGTGGCGTCGGCAACGCTTGGCTTTCCACACAGCGGCCACAGGAAACGACCTGCGGCGCTGTCACCACAGACCCACCGCAGAAAGGCGACCGTTCATGCCAGCCATCACACACCAAAGAGACTCGTCAATATTTTCTCTCGGGCCATCTAGCCTCCCTACCAGGCGTCACTGCTGGCACTACTGCACTAACCATACTGATGATGATAATGAAACCATAAAAAAAAAAAAACACGAAAGAAATCAGCTACACAAGCTCTAAGGAAAGGCACAACACATGTCCCTGAAGAATGTCCGTGCACCACGACACCGCCGCCGGTCGACACTGATGCACTGTCGGGTGTACGACTTCACCTCAGTACCGCCGACACGTCTTCTGGTTGCGACCAGCACTCACGAGGTCACCGGACTGTAGGCAGTTGCGCAGGTTCCAGGCATGTCCATCGCCCGTTGTCACGACTGCATTTCAGGCTATCCGCTCAAACGAAAGGTTGCTCAAACGAAAGGTCAATACAAAAGGTTGTTCTAAAAGGTGTTTCAAAGGTTGTTCATTCAGCTGTGTCCAAACAGCGTAGGACATGCCCCTTTCACAAGAAATGGTGGTAACTGGCGCTCCTTGTCCCCAAGTTTCACCATTGCTTCTAGTATTTCCTGTACACGTTGCATGTCGCCGAAAAACTTCTCAGGTGCACACTCGATGGCTCTAACGGCACCGACAGAAAAAGCTTGGCGAGCTTGCCATCATCAATGATCGACACACTAGCGCCGGTGACCAACTCCATATCGAGCGTTACGTCATTAGCTTCAACCGCTATGCGCATTGGCTCCGAACTTGCTGTGTGAAGTGTCCACAAGTTGAAAACTTCAGGCTCTTCAGCAGAGACAGGCAGGTCACCCAAGTGGTTCACGCGACTAGACTGGCTGCTACTAGACTGCCTCCGGTTGGAATTTCTACTCCCCGGCTAAACTCTGCTAACTCTTGCAAGGTGCCCGTTTTGGTGGCAGTTGTGGCAGATTGTGTTGCTGTGCCTACACGAACGCGTAGAATGACCTTCCCTGCAACGAAAGCAACTGCTATCATTTTTCTCTGAGGCGACAACGTTCCCTTGCTCCGGAGCTTCGTCAGATAATAGCTGTGCTTGCTGACAGCTCAATGCTTGAATCTTTACACACAGCCTCCATTGCTACGACAGTGTCCTTCACAGTTTCGAAGGTTAAACTTGTGTTTTCCAGCAGCCAAGTTTGCATGGTTACGTCATTGATTCTGCTGATTATCTGTTCGCGCTACATACGCTGTCGAAAAGTTGCGTAATTGCAGTCTTTGACTAATTTTTTCAACGAGGCAATGTAGTCACTTATGGTCTCCCCATTTTTTCGATGCTTTGAGAAAAGTTTGAAACTTGCCACCACTTCTGATACGCGAGGGGCGCAGTGCTTGCCAAGTGTGGTAAAAAAATTCGGTCAGTCCTGCTTGGACGAGCCTGCTTGGTGCTGGGAGGCCTCGTAGCAGAGAATAGGTCTTTTGACCGCAAGCATGTCAAAAATACAGCTGTCTGCTTGTCGCTCGGGATGTTGTGCGCGATGAAGTACAGCTTGGCCCGCTCACGGTAGGGTGCCTTGATGCCTGTGCACTCCGCTGAGGGTAAGGACAGCCGCCATTGAGCCTCCCCACCACAACTCGACGGTATGCAAAGCGCGCTACGCAACGCGCGCGTGGTGCCCTGATACGCCCTGAAATAAGTGCAAGCTAGTGAGCTTTTCTTCTTAGTGAAGCTTGGACATCTTTTAGAGTTTATTTTGCCTGAATGCATGCAGGGAGCACATATTTTATGTAAGCTGACGGCTTGCACATGAGTTATGCATTAGAGACAGAAGCTGACTTTTATGTTGAAAACAAATCCCTGCGCCTGATACCACAGAGGGGATTCTAAATATATATCGGTGGTGTCGTTTATATGCTTTCTTTGTTATTGTTAATTATTATCTGGTGCTTTTATCTTCTAAAACCACACCTCATTGCAGGGCTGCGGCAATTTCGACAATCTGTTTTTTTTTTTTTTTTTTGCTTACACTGACACAGTACATGGGCCCCTGGTGTTTTACGTTCTTCAAAATGAGACCGCCTGGCATTTGGTGGCATTATGGAATTCTGGTGCTCCCTAACGTTCCGCATACTAATGATACGCTTCTTTTGCACCGGTTCATGACAGTAGTAAGCTGTCACAGCGGTTATCGCTTTTGAGGCCGATAGCAAAGCATCTTCATCGCAAAGCCACCACCATCGTTGCGGCGATACGGCACAGTCGGGCAAATGCTATGATCGTTTGTACTTGGAATGATATGGAGCACTAGAATCATTGTGCGCATTGGCATGCGAGCAGGCTAGTCACGTGGTATTTTTTGCATTTTGCGACCATTTGCAGTTAGTAGCAAAACACTAAAAGTTAACAGATATAAAACTAGAAACTGTCTAATCGAACTCTTTGCAAACCAATGAACAACTTTCTCATGGGATTGTGTGGCCCATTTTCATTGCTTGAAAAGCTAGTTAATAAAAGTGACCTAATTAAGCAATTAATCAGAACACAAAAAATAGTCTGACTCACTTCAGGCATAGTTTCATACAATAATACCTAGAGGGGAATCTGGCGCTAGTGTCTGCGTTGACTCTTTCAGCGGCGCTTTTACCTCCTTGGGAATTATGGGAAGTAAAGTAGACTCCTGTTAAACGAAATATGAAGGGACCAAAAAAATTTGTTTCCTTTAAGAGGAGTTTCGTTTCTGAGAGATAAACAAAGTACAATATTCAAGTACAAAACCAATCATATTAGAGGCTGTTGTTTCATTTAAGCAGCAATTTCGTTTAAGATATTTTCGTTTAATAGGAGTCTACTGTACAGGCTTCGGATCCGCTTAGGATGGATTATGCTCTTGAGATTCGGGACGCTTCTTTTTCGAGTGTACAACAAAATGGTATGAACTTAAATTTAATTCAGACTTGCTGCAATTATTTGTACACAGGCATTAACGCAAAAAGTTTTCGTGACCAGGCAGCACAAGTGAAACTTTGGCAAATTCAACCATCAGGGTATGCATAGCTCTGCCATTGCGTTCCAGATGTGGCATCAAGATTCAATGAATTATTTTTTACAACACTTGAAAACAAACATGCTTGTTTTTTTCTCGAAAGTATGTGTTATCTATTTATAGAATTAACAGCACAGTATTAAGTGAGAAACACTTAACGTTTCGTCTTCTGCGACGCTAGGTGCGTCTGTCCACGTGGTTTGCCCCCACGGAACTCTGGTTTGTTGTGAAGTCGAGTCAGCGGAGCGTGACAGTGCATCTACTTAGCTTCGTCATCGTTTTGCAGTCAACTTAAAATGAGTTTACGCAAGACGGGCTCGTGCAAGAACATCACCTCGATACAATACCCTGCATTGGCATGAGACGCTGCATCTATGTGCAGTGGTGAGTGGACGACGCTTTATTTAAGCTGTCAAATACGACTCGTAAAGCTCCAAAGGCGCAGCAAATCTCAGACCTAGTGGTCTTCAGCCTCTTTGAACAACAATGGCGCTACTTCAGTGCTTTTCACCACACTTCTCTACACTTGCTGCGCCGAAACAAAACTGAAACTCTAGAAAAAAGTCAGTGGACAGTTCGCTAGCTGACCCTATCTAATCCAAAGCCTGTACTTCCCATAATTTTCATGGAGGTACACGATCACAGTGCCAGATTCCGCTCTCGGTGTTATTGTATGAAACTCTATGACTTCAGTCAACAGTCAGCAACATGCATTTGATCGCATCGTCATTGCATGTGTCTGCATATTTTCGAACTCTGGCTAAAAATAGCTGGGACGCCCTGTATATTATGAGTATTATTCCCAAGTTGACATCTTGACTTGCATTTCAGATGCCCTCTCGAGTGAGCCTGACATCTCCCTGTTTGGCAGTGAGTAACACCTGTCTTTTGTCTGAGGAGTCTTAACCGTGGATATGACTTGCCCAAGGTGTCTGACCAGCTATATGAACTACCATCTTGCTTTCGCATCGTGCAGGGTCAGACGTCTTAGAGGCAACAGCGCAGTACGACTTTGTGGCACGGTCAGAGCGGGAGCTGTCTTTCCGGCGGGGCGACCGTCTGGTTCTCTACAGTCAGGTGTCAGCAGACTGGTGGCGAGGCCACTTTGATGGAAAAGATGGCCTTGTGCCGGACAAATACATCTTGCTCAGCATCAGGTATGTTTTTGCAATTTTGTGCCTGATATGGGACAGGAAGATTCCCTTAAGCCATGGCAGCTGAATACTGGGTCGCGTGAATGGTGCACAATTGAAAGTGAAAGTGTAGTGAAACTGTCTACAGCCACTTGTACACTGTTGTACATGCATTGGGCACATCAATTTTTTGATGGAAGACATGCTGCAAGCTTTGTGTGCAGTAGATTATCCAACATTTCCACTGCAACAACTTCCATTTGCTAGCGGAGTTCCATGCATTGTACTGCCCAAAATTGGTGAGTGCAGCACAGTCTGTGCTGTTGGTGTTCTTGTAGGGCTGCTCGGGTGGTGCATTATGCTCACAGTAGTCCCAGACGTGCTATTAATAACTCTACTGACAACACCATCATCGTCATCATTATCAGCCTGCGTGCGCCCACTGCAGGGAAAAGGGCTGTCCTATGTTGCTCCAGCTAAGGGGAGATTCTGCTCTGAAGGTTTTTTATTTCCCAATTGATTTTGATGAAATTTGGTGAGTTTATAGCTATTTGTGTGTTGATTTCATATTTGCAATTTTTTTTTGTATAAAGTATAGTTTTTAAAATACAATACATTCTATGTGCCTTTTGGGGAGCAAGATTTTTTCTTAACTGAGAGAGCTGCAAACTAAATCAGCATATCACAATAATCTGGAATCTGACCTGATTGCAGTGCAACAAAAATGCATTGAGCTGGTAAAGCAAGTATCAAAAATCATTTGCAGACTGGCTCAAGCTCTCTGCAGCAAGTGTGTAATTTATTACAAGGCTTTGAACGAGCAAATCACTACACATTGCAGTGGCAAAGCCGACTATGTTTCAACTTTACACTTACCGTATATACTCGTGTAAGGGCCGCACTTTTTTTTCGAAAATTTTGCTAGGTGCGGCCCTTACACGAATCAGGCCGATTTAGTACAGGCAGTACAGGCCAAAGGTCTGTACTGTTTATGCAACAGTAGCAGAGTGCAAGAGTCACAAATGACATGCCAGAAATGTTTTTATTCGGATTCCATTTCGCTGTCCTCGTTCTCGGAGGAGCTCGCCTCGGCGTCCGCGTCTTCCCAGAGGCGGTCATCTTCGGTGCCGTTCATGGAGTTCGAAATTCCCGTTACCTTGAAGCTTTTAGCAACTACTTCTACTGACATGGCACGCCACGCATTCAAAATCCATTCACACACCTGTTGGAGCGACGCCCGCTTCAGCCGTCCTGTAGGGGTCTTCTCGTGGACGCCTCCAGCCATCCATTCAGAGTAACATCGGCGAAATTCCACTTTGAATGGTCTGTTGACGCATACGTCGAGCGGCTGCAGCACACTCGTCAGGCCACCGGGAATGACGGCCAAGTCCGTACGAGTTGCGGCAACTCGGTTCTTGACGCGGTCGGTCAAGTGGCCCCTAAAGCTGTCCAAAACAAGGAGGGCTTTCCGTTGTAACAGCCCTCCAGGTCTGTTTGCCCAGACGGTCTTAATCCAGTCAACGACCAGTTCCTCGGACATCCAGCCCTTCTCTTGCGCACGTACGACGATTCCCTGAGGGAACTTCTCTTTTGGGAGAGTCTTCCTTTTAAATACGACGTACGGCGGAAGCCTCCTGCCGTCTGCCGTGATGCACAACATCACAGTGCACCTTTGGCGTTCTGCACCAGTCGTGCGCACAGACACACTTTTCGCACCTTTTAAATCCACTGTGGTGCTTTCCGGTGCATCGAACCACACAGGTGTCTGGTCCGCATTCCCAATTTGGGACAGGTCGTATTCATGCTCCCTCCTGAGAGCATTCACGAAGCGATGAAACTTAATGACGTGGTCTTCGTACTCGCGCGGCAGTTTTTGGCAAATCGTCGTTCGGCGCCGAATAGAAAGCTGGTTACGGTTCATAAACCGCGTAGCCCAGCCCCGACTTGCCTTGAATTGTGCCGGGGGTATTTCCATGTGGCGAGCGATGCTGAGGGCTTTGACGCGTATCATGTCAGTCGATACGGCGTAGCCGTCCCTTCGTGTGTCGACGACGTAGTTGACGAGCTCGCTTTCGAGTTGCGGGTACTTGCACTTTTTCCCGCGAAACGCCTTTCGGCTCCTGTTAGTAGCGGCGAGGGCATCTTTCTGATTCATCCAGTAACGCACGCGCTTCTCATCGACGTCGTACTTTCGTCCAGCTTCCCGCTTCCCGTGCTCCTCGGCATAGTCAATCACTTGCAGCTTAAATGCTGCAGTGAATGATCTCAGATGCCGGCCCATCGTCCGTCACGTGCGCTGGCTTCTGCAGGGTTCACTACAACCAACAAAGTGACACCGACGACACCGATCTGAAGTCGCGCTGCCAACGTATCGACACGATGCTAGGAACGATGCCAACAAAGAGGCCGCACAAGGCAAATATGGCGGCGCGCTGTCAACAGCGTGGTCGGCGCGTCGGCGGAAGTAGAATAAAAGCGGAAAAGCGTGCAGCGCCATCTGGCTGTAAATGAACTAACTACACTTTTCTGGCGGGACATTTTGAACTTTTGTTTTTTTTTTTTCGAAATATCCGCTTTCAAAGTTGGGGTGCGGCCCTTACACGAGGGCGGCCCTTACACGAGTATATACGGTACATTTCTCATAAGACTGGTTCATTATACATAGCTAATCCAATCCTATTCAGTCTAGTTGGATATGGTCAGTCTACATCACTGAACTGCCGCTGGACAGCGGGCGTCTTCGAAAAGCGCAAAATGCGACAGTCGCTGAAGTGTTGCCTCTTGTGTGCTCCGATTGGTTATTGAGCAAGCAAATCCGGCGCCATCTAGTATATTTCAGCCAACGTGACACTGCTCTGTGGTGCTCCTTAAAATGCCTGGAATAAACAAACACGCCTTACCATGGTAAGTTCGTGCTCAAGTTTAGAATTTCAGTTACTAGATGATAGCGTCTAGTATTCACTCCTTGGTGAATCGTTCGCCTCAGTGTATCAGTGGCTAAAGTGTTCGGCTGCTGACGCGAAGGTTGCGAGTTCAATTTCAGCCATGGAGGTCACATTTCGATGGAGGCGAAATCGTAAAGGCCCTTGTACTGGGTGAGGTCAGTGCACGTTAAAAACACCAGATAGTTGAAATTTTCAGAGCCCTCCACTACTGTGTCCCTAGAAATCATTTCATGGTTTTGGGATGTAAAACTCACATATTACAATCCGTGGCCATTGTGCGCTGCATTTCTTACACTGACTCTTACAGCGAGCATGCCTCAGTATGTTTTCAGCGCTCATTCTTTTGCTTACATGTTTTTCATTTTCCTTTAATTTTTTCCCCCCTGGTTTGATGAACCATGCTTTGATTGCGTTGTTTATCCCACGCCAGCAACGTGTTGAGATGTTCAGCTGAGAGATGTTCAGCTGATCTCTCAGCTGGGTACGCTGTGTTAAACTTTGCAGAAAAATGCATTTCGCTCAAAGTGACATTCTTTTAAGTGTTGTCATCATCAGCCTGACTACGCCCACTGCAGGCAGCTCCCATACTCTACTAATCAACCTGGCCCTGTGCTTTTTGTTGCCACGTTATACCTGCTTCTTAATCTCATCTGCCTGCCTAATTTTCTCTCTCCCTCTTATGCATTCGCCCTCTCTTGGAATCCAGACTGTTACTTCTAATGATCAGCAGTTATCCTTCCTACATGCTTGGTGCCCGACCCATGTCTTTTCCTTCTTCATTTCAACTACGATATCCTTAACCCCGGTGCCCCGCCGCGGTGGTCTAGTGGCTAAGGTACTCGGCTGCTGACCCGCAGGGCGCGGGTTCAAATCCCGGCTGCGGCGGCTGCATTTCCGATGGAGGCGGAAATGTTGTAGGCCCGTGTGCTCAGATTTGGGTGCACGTTAAAGAACCCCAGGTGGTCTAAATTTCCGGAGCCCTCCACTACGGCGTCTCTCATAATCATATAGTGGTTTTGGGACGTTAAACCCCACATATCAATCAATCAATCATTAACCCCGGTTTGTTCTCTGACCCACTCTGCTCTCTTCGTGTCTCTTAAGGTTGCACCTATCATTTTCCTTTCCATTCCTCATTGTTTCATCCTGTATTTAAAGTTGAACCCTCTTTGTAACCCTCCAGGTTCCTGCTCCGTATGCAAGTACCGGTAAGATGCAGCCGTTATACACCTTCCTTTTGAGGGATAGTGGTAGGCTACCGTTCCTGATTTGAGAATACTTGCCGAATGTGCTCCATTCCATTCCTATCGTCCTAGTTGTTTCACTCTTATGGTTGAGCTCCGCGGTTACTACTTGTCCCAAGTGGACCTTTACAACGTCCAGTGTCTCGCCACCTATCACAAAGCGCTATTCTTTGTTGAGACTGTTGCACATATTATACTGTGCTTCAAACAGTTGCATAAAACATGTTGAAAGCACTTTAGCACATTTCATGTTTTAAGTAGCCACGGCCAAGTCTAGCTGCTGTGTTTCCAAAAAAGGCTACGCTCGTACGGAACGTTCACTCCTGTGTTGTCTGTCATTCGTAAACCAATGGCAAGTGTAAGGGTGACATTGATCTAGCCACTTGCTGAGCAGGTCATACGTCACCAAGGGTGATACTGTTGTCTGTGACGATTGTTTCAGAATACGAGCACTGCTTGTGTTATGATATGCTTCGTGTTGGCTTGAGCTGCACAAGTGTTTATATTCAAATCAATTATGGTGAATGGCTTCGTTAAACCAGTTTTTAATACATACAATCGTTGCCTACTGCTATGTACATACCTGCCAACTGTTCCAATTGTCCTGTAAAATGTACAAATTTCGACCGCGCTTACAATTTTACGAATTTTGCCTGAAATTTTACCAAAATGTATTTCATTTTCTGTAAAAAATTAAAATGATAAAATAGTGTGGCCTCCGTGATTGGCTACGGCGCTTTGTTGTAGCTAGTCACGGAGGCCACAAAAACGGCGTTGTGCTATATTTCACCACCAGGAGAGAACAAAATCTATTGGTGTTATCGTCATCACATACCTGCCAAGTCTCCCCCATTGTCCGAGAGACTCCCAGATTTTGACAGTTTCTTCCGTTTGTACAGTTGCCATAAAAATCTCCCGGAAATCAAAATTTGTGTGCGAGATCTGGCCGCATTGACAAAAATGCAGGTCAATTTGTTCCAGGCTTTTTGCAAGCCCACCCCATTTTATTATAAACGAATTTGAGAGGCATTCATCTAAACGTAGTCTCAGTAATGTCTAACCGAGACAGATACGAATTCGTGCAATTCCCTATCCAAATTCTGCTGTGTCCATTGGGCCAAATTTTGAATGTTCTGAACACTTTTCCTAATTGTGGTGTGTTATTATATGAACTTTAGTTGCGAAACTGTCGAACGAAGGCAGATCGTGAGCAGCATGTTCGAAGCTTCGGAAGTATGTGTGCGACCAGCGCACACACTGTCTTCTACTACAGTGCATGTGGTTGTCGTTGCCACAACCGCTGTGGACGAAACCGCGGTCATTCGACACGATCATGTATGGATGGCATTACTGACAGAACTACGAAAGTGTGCGTGCGGCCAACGCTTCACCAGTCAGCTGTCAAAGCAATGCTGCTTTTCGTGAACTCTGTAGACATAAGCGCGGCAGTTGCCATCTAAGATAGCATAAAATGACTTAGTTCCGACGGCATGTGGATTGAAAACAATACTACCGTTTGTTGCAACTGCCGCGCACAAAGCCGTGGTCACATCGATGCGATCTACGTTCTCAGAGGGCACGTGGCTGACGCAGCTATAGATTTATGGCGGTAAAGACGTAAAAACGGCTAGAAGCGTTTTGGCATTCTTGTTCAAAGAATTTAGTAGCGAGCAAAGCCAATGCTTTGACCTGGACTCTCGTAGCAGCCAGCTGTGCTGTCCCGTCCGTTCACGTGTGAAGACATACACCAGTTGTTTTGATGGAAATCCATTTTTTTTTTGCTGGTTGCTTTGATGACGCAAAATTTGGGAGCATTTGCGCTCCCCCTTTGAGACTCTCACCTTAGTGGGAATCCCTACCCTCATGTGTTTGGCCACTCCAAGCATGATGCGACCGCAACGCAGATGTTTGTGCTTGCGTTTGGGACCCTCCCCCCACTTGTTTTTCGTGATGTTTTTTTTTTTGTGCCGAAAATAGGGGAAAATAATTCATTAACTTATGGCGACTTAACATGATTATGCTTGTCGCTAAAGGGAACTCCATCCAAGCTATAATTTTTTTAAAAATTGGTACCCCCTCCCCCCCTTCCCGCTCAGGGTTTTACAAATTTCTCTGTTGGCAGGTATGTATGTAATATCTGCAGGGGAATATGGCTAACCTATTATCCTCTGTTTGAATTGTTGGCGTCTCACTTTCCTGATGCAGCCCACTAAAGAAATTGCTTGAGCCGTGCTGCTTCGAAAGTATTGTTCTTTTTGTACAGGCAGGCCGGCTGACACAGTGTCTCCAATATACATTGGACTGCTGGGGGCCTCTGTGGTTAGTAGATTTTGCAATAGTTGTTTGCGACAGAGGTTCTTGGCTAGCCTGCTAGTCGGTGTACCCGGAGTTCTTCAGTCAATGGAGTCTTGAAACTCCCCATAGGCTTCACATATTAAAATGCACACACATCTTTGGCCAAAATTGGGAAGGTCTGCTGATTGTAGTGGCACCTGTGATGAAAAAACAAAGTACTGGATAGTATTTTTGTATGTTGCATTGCTGAATTCCCCACCAGTGATGCCGTATCGATGAAACGAGCAGTGTATGTTTTTAGCTTACATTTTGCAGATGACAATGTGGCCATGTAACTTTTTTAACTTTCTCGAGCATGCTTTTCCTAATTCTCTTGCCACAGGAAGTTGTGCAAAGACAGCAAAGATTGCAATGATTGTGGTGTGTTTTCTATCATTGCTCCCACGTGGCAGGTCAGTCTCCGACCGTTTGTCCATAAGCACATCCAGATTTCAGAACGAAGTTTCACAACTGATGTGATTGAAGAACTGTGTATGAATGCGCACAGATGCCTTTGTCTTCTCTGCTTTCTCAAATTGAGCTATGGAACCAGCTTCAGTGGTTATGGTGCTCGACTACTGACCTGAAGGTCACGAGGTCAAATCCTGGCGGTGATGGAGGCGAAAATGTTGACGCCTGTGTACTCGGATTGAGGCGCACATTGAAAAACCCAAAGTGGTCCAGATTTATGGAGTCTTCCACTACGACGTCCCTCATGAGCATATCATAATTTTGGGATGTTAAAATGCAACTATTATTATTACTAATGGAACTCTGAGGCTATTTGCTTTCCATGCCCACAACTCAATGACACAGAAACTCGAATTTACCTGCTGCACAAACACAAAAGAAATAGATAGGGCAGGTATGAATGATGGGGATAAACAGTGAGAACCCGTTAATTTGGATTTCACGATACAGGAAGAAATGTCCGAATTATTTAAAGTGTCAAGGAAACAGTAAATAAATGTCAGTTTTATACACTTTCATTTTTTCAGTACGCTTTCATTTTTATGCATATAAAAATACTATGCTTATATTTTCTATAAGAGCCGTGTAAAAGCTGCAATTTCTATCATCTTGAGACTTTGTTGTCGATCAACCGTGGTGCCATGCTCTCGTGTTTAATGAGCCTGAAACGCACTCTGAATGCCTGCCTTATTACGTACCACCTCCACCATCAGACATACATGACCATAGTTCTTTTGCAAGTGTGATTGTGGGATAGTGCGTCCATCGCAATGTAGCAAACAAGTTTTATGTAGCAGCATGCATACCATGTCACTTTGAATAGCTTCCGCTATGTTCGAGTTCTATTGCATCAAGTTTAAGGGGGGACGTGGGGATCAAATCGCGAAATTCTTGCAAAGAAATAAATTTCGGATAAAGGCAGATTTGGATTCTGCATGACCATTTCTATCATATCTAAAAATATTTCCGCAGAAAACAATCTCAATACAAGCTTGAAAATTTTTTTCTGACCGGGGATCGCGAAAAGCTGGTTGAAATCTGCGGGAAAATGGTCCATTTCAGAGCGCGATAACCCCGCGCCTTCGCCGCCGCTCGCGGATAGTTTGGTGTCACCGGAAGGTGTGTTTCACCACTGTACTTCTCCCACTGAAACCACGTGTCTACGAGCAAAGATAAACGCACAAACAGAAAAAAATGTGAGGGCATCGGTGACACCTTAGACGCGCACAGATTGGACGCTTCTGTCACGTGGTACTGAGCGCGCTCTGTCAGTGGCTGCTGGGACACACTCGCTTGCGCTGGTCGTCAGCTTCGCACACGCCTGCTGTGCACACACTGGCGCACAATAGTTTCTGAATCTGCCACTGCTCTACGGCCGGCGATACTCTTCTGTAGTGAAAGGCGTAGTAGCATGCTATGCATCGTCACACGGGCCGGAAGCACAGGACGAAGTACACGTACGGGAAGTGTAAACGCAAGCCTCTTGTTCGGAAAACGAACCGGTCAACAGCGAATGATTCAAACGAACCGAGAATGGGTCGTCAAAAACAGACACCTGCTCGATGCCACTGCTCGGCAGTGAGGCCTATTACGCGGAGCCGTCAACTAGCCACCACATCGTGGCGGGGTTCGAGCGCAACAGACGTCTCTTTCCCGTGGCGGCGGATGACAACATCGTGCCAGCGCCTTGGAATGACGATGAGACGATGGTCGGCAGTGAAGCCTTCGACCCGGGGCCGTCAAGTAGCCGCGACATCGCGATGCGGTGTGAACGCGAGAGAAGTTTCGATCTCGCGGAGGCGGACGACAACGTGGTGCCAGCTGTCCAGGATGTCGGCGATCGTCTTCCTCAGCGGAAGTGCACCGTTCAAGTACATTTGAAACCATGTTTTGTGTTCTTGGAAGCCGCTTGGAAGCCACCGATAAGCAAGCCAGCAGTGCCCGCGATGCGCTTCGTGAGGTGTCGGCAACGGAGCACAAGTTCAGGTTCGCACAGCAGACCGGAGCAAACATCGGCACCAAAAGATGAGTTCACCCTAGTTCAATTTTCTGCCATGAATTCTCTAATAGGGCCTGCACTCTGCCCAAAATGTTGTCAGGAGACTTTGTCAGTGCAGCGTGGGACGAAACTGGGCCTTGCAGTAAAACTGGTGCTTTTGTGTGCTTCCTGTGGCCCTATTGATTCTCCTTGGTCATCCAGCAGAAAATTCGAAAGAAGGGCTTTTGAAGTCAATCTAAGAGCTGTGCAAGCAATAAAGCCTATTGGAAAAAGGCCCACTGCCCTGAAAGATTTCTGGGCTGCAATGAATGTCTCGCATCGGGGCATTCACCAAGAAACCTATCAGGAACACATAAAAAAACATTCAAACCAGGAGCAGAGGAAGCTGCACAAAACATCTTTGCAGATGCCGTGCATGCAGTAAAAGACGTGTATAGCAAGATGCAACCATCAAGCCCAAACAACATCACAGTTGTGTACGACGGCACGTAGCTTACAAGAGGTTTCAGCTCGCACATCGGGGTAGGCTGCAACAAGCTAAGAAGCCATTCCAAAAAAAAACATATTCACAATAATTCTTTAAAATTCAAAATAAGAGCTAAAATTCAAGTTAGTGCTATATCCAAGACTGCCTTCTCCAGCTACTCTCATGCAGTCACGCACTTGTCAAACTTCTTAATATTGATGGCATTGGCTCAGTAGAGATGTAGCCTCGTCGTCTGTCATCATTTGCCTAACGATTCACTTATCTCCATTTCGATCTCCAACTCGGTCGTCGTGAGCCTTAGCAGATTGGAGGTAGTTGTATCTTCTGTGTCTCTCAAGAACCAACCTGTTGAGATGAAGCGGCAGGTGCATCGGAAACTGCTGTGACAAGGTGCCACAGGTCCTGGGAGTCTCAGCGTCTACCAAAGTAAACGGCTGCTTCCTGGCACGCTCACGCTGCTACTTCCAGAATCGAATGCCTGCTGCTTTCGCCGAAAGAGCGATTCTGACTCCTTCGACCTTCTTCGTGCGGCGCTCGACAGGATAATGCTCTCTTCTCCTCCGGGGGTTTCACATCACCGCTCAGGTCGCGTGCCACAAGCCTTTCTGTGACCGATCCCTTGCGCGGACGTGGCAGGTCTGCACACCTTCAGCACATGCCTTATGCCCTTTTAGTCATAACAGTGCCCAACAAGTTTCGATCAGTGCTCACGCTGCCTATCATTCAGGCAATGGCCTGTCTGGCCAACGCCTGAATTTACCACATGAGAGTGGGAATCTATATACGACACCAGAAGCACAGTTAACAAACCTCATTTTATGTTTTTTAGCAAAGCTGATGAGTCTCCTTTTTTGAATTAGCTTGCAAATTTGTGGCAGTTTGCTCAGGAATGCAAATGTTAGCTCTCCTGGTAATGTTCTTGGAATTGTGAAAGATGTTGTGAATAAAAGGCGTAACGCCTGTTTTACAATGCAATGTAGATGAATCGTTATGCTGATTATCGATTTGGGAATCTTTTATAATCTATTCCGCTGCCAGCACTTGCAGAGAAAAACGTGGGGTAACGAGCATGCGACAAATACATGCTCTGAGAAGCAAAACTGATTGCGACAGAATGCAGGCAGAATTTATTCAACGAATTCTTAAGGGGAGATGCTCCTCAGAAAACTTTCTTCAGATATTTGTGACAGCTTAATGAAACTTTCACCAGTTATAGAGTTTGATCTCTTCTGTTCAAATCTGCTTTTTTTTATGGCTCATTTAGTTAATTTTTTGCACACCATGCATTTGTGAAAACAAAGCATTTTTGTGCAAGCTTAGGCAACAATAGTAAGCACAAGAAAGCTTTAAAAAATAACAAATGTTGCTCCTAATGAATTTAGGAATTCAATAAAGCAAATAAACATTGTGTAACACAAGTGCTGGCCTAAAAAAAATTAATGCTGATCTTCAGCTTTTATAATTATCTAGCTGACCTTTTAAAGTTGTTTACTTGAATTCAGGACATGTTACACTTCAAGCTCGCCAAGTTTCATTGCGATCCGACTCATAAAATGCGGAACTGAGAAAAACAGGCTTGAGAGTTCAAAAATGTTTAATAATATACTCTTCAACCATTCTGCATGAAATTCACAGAGAATGTCTGCAAAGCTATCTAGAAAAAGTTCACAGTTTCAGAATGATCCAGCAACATATGTTGGACCCTGACATTCTCTGCAAGCTGCCTCCTCCCGGTAGGCTTTTTTTTTTTTTTCCTCTCTTTTTTCGGGACTGCGGCGATGGGTCTCGGAAAACTTTTTCTGAGATATTTGTGACAGCTCAATGATACTTTCACTAGTTATTGAGTTTGATTTCTTTTCTCGTGCCAGGTTTTCGGCGGCGGTATGCACTTTTTTTTGCCAATTGTAGTGAAAGTCTTGTGGTGCACTAGTTTTCGAACCCCAAGGATTGCACGAAACCACACAAGCTGCTCATGTCCAACGCCGATCGCAATGCGGTGCGACCACTGACATCACGTTCACGGCGAACTGTCCCGTGCACTGCCGCTGGCGGACGTCTCCTCGCTGCTACTGCATGACAGATACACGCGTCTTGACGTCTACGTGGACGAAACAGTTGCAGCACATGCGTCATTTTGGCGATAAAGTTCTGAAAACGATGCCAGTCCTTATTGTCTACTTGCTATTACTCGAATAAACAGCTCGCACCGCCCGCTGTTGGGGCATGTTGCGCCGCTGACGAGGTTCTCCATCGCACCGGTCTCGCAAATAAATGTGCTTCCGCGTTCGTCCTTACGCTTGCTTTCGCTGTGAGCATCTTTATCTTTCGCTTTGAAGCACTGACAAATTCATTAACGCTAGGAATGAACCTTGCCCCTCAAATCGCCAGCGCTCACTGTTTACGCTCACTGATCGTACCATGTGACTTCAAAGGCCCACTCGCCGCTATACTAAAATTATAGTGCCTAGAATATTCTTAGTGTGCCAAACACTTAGCGTTTTCAATGGGAGACGTTGACACTGCCGCATAGCCGGGCTAGACTGCACCTGCGCGCACGCTTCTGTAGTGCATGCCGCTCGCCGCTGTTTTGAAGGGGACGCTGTGACCTTGACCTTCTTCCGTCGCTCCATGCAGCGCGGGCGACACCGGCACATGAGTTCGGGTGCGCGTTGAAAAACAAATTGCTTAATCGTTGAATACGCACGAACTGCTTATGTCATTGCTCATACCTGATGATGCTGGGCTTGGACCTATGTGCCTCTAAAGAGTGCACTTTGCTGGCAGTGCCACAAACCCCGAAGTGCGCGCATGAGCGTAGCCTTTTTGTGACAAAAAGTGCCATATCACACACCCCTTACAAGTTCGTCTGGGTACGCTAAACGTTTTCTTCTGGCACATTCTATTTGATGCTAAAGAAACAGGGCCTTTTTCTCTCCTTTCTGTGCATCTGTTGCGATTTTTTTAACACATGTGTAGTGCTTGCTTCTGCGGTAATATTGGGACACCTTTTTCTCTCCTTTCAACAAATGCTGCATCTTCTCACATTTTGAAGGATAGTGCGACACTTGGGAGTGCGATCGTCCTATCATAGTCTGGTATCGACCCATACGATAAGCGTCTCTGTTTATTGTTTGCGTGGAAAGACTGACTGCTTCTTGTTCAGTGAAAGCGTCTTGTGAAGTTGAAACATTCAGATCTGTTTCGTTGGTCTCCACTTTTCGCTTCCTTGATGTTTGACGTATAGGCGAAGCTCGTGAAGCAGGATACTCGCGAGGCATCTATGCACTTGAAAATCAAGTAGGAAGAATAGTCCTCGAAAAGAGTAGGCCTGGAGTCAGAAATAAGTTTTCTGATGCGGCATGCACGCACATAGTCTTCATCGTGCAAGTGTCTGCTACGTACGACTGGCTATGCAGACTTGTCGTTGGTGATGAGGTTGTCTCTCGCAATATTCTTTTGTCACTTGGCGCACAGTTCAGTCTTGTTGGACTGGAGAGGAGAAACACCGGGTGTTTTCCAGGAACTGCACTTGCAATACGGAACCACGGTGATCAAGCGGTCGTTACGGTACGCAACAATACACCTTCACACAGCTAATATATGCCCATGCGTAATACGCGTACTGAAGGTTGTGCGAATGCCTTCTCGACTCGCGAAATCACTGTACTCTGAATATTGACAAAGTATCGAATGAAATTTGATACTTTGTCAATAAATCGATAAATTCGATAAATCAAGCAGGACGTTGCTTAAGTAGTATTTTGGTGGGGTGTTAGCAGATCTAGTTACGCGCATTACCTTACATTTAGCGATGTTTAAGTCCATTCGCCCTGTGCTGCACCAAGCTGCTACTGTGTTAAGGTCAGATTGGAGGCTTAAACTGTCATTATTACTGGTTATTTCACGAAAAATGATGCAGTAATCTGCAAAAACATGAATGTTAGAAGAAAGTGAAGATGTGAGGTCAATAATATGAATTAGAAACAAAAGTGGACGTGTTTAAAACAGTTGTGAGGCTGCAGACCGCAGCTTTTAGCCCTGAAAACCACTCCAAATGTGTTTGGAAAAATAAAGAATTATAGAAAATTGCCAGCAAACAGAAAGCGCGCTTGTCATTCTGTGAGCGACCTCTCTTAATTGTGACGGCATTGTCCAACGAGACCAAGGGTCAAAGGTATTTGGTGCTCTCTGCTTGGAGAACAGGTGCTTCATTTTTTATCTATCTCGCTGATCGTTGCCAGTGCTTTATGCCTCGTGAATTATACCTCTCATTAGCCGATTCTTCCGCATTTTTACTGATTTTTAGCTTGTATTATCCACGAGCACATACATACCCACATTAAGTGGAAAGCTGTCTCCCCGCAGAGGTGTTTGCGAAAGTTCTGCCAAAGTAGGCATTTGGTGCGTAGCGACACCACGGACCCAATCTAACGGATGAGTTTCGACTCCCTCCCACGCCTAGCCGTGCGTGGCTTTGCCGTGTCCGGGGAAAAGGGGGGATCTTGGGGGTGGAGCCGCCGCCGGGTGAGAGGGGGCGCACCGTAGGAATGCTGAATGTCTTCCTAAAACCCCAAAAAATCTTCATACGCTTCTATGTGATTCACTGTGAAGCACAAAAGAACACATGGCTAGTGGTGACCTTCTTCTCGAAGTACAAAGCAAGTTGCCAAAATCTGTCAAAACTCACCTCTTTCGGAACCACACCTGTATCTGTCACACCGCATCGTTTCCTGAACCGTTCCCGAGGCGTAGTGTCTGATCAAGACCTAATCGACCTGACAGAGAGTGAGCTCCTTGAGTGAGGGCTGGAACGAACAGCACGTAACTTACGCTCAGAGATTTAAGATCAGGCGTTACAACAAAGAAACCCCAACAAAGCACATTATTCTTACATTTTGTGCAAGCACACTTCCAGAATATATCGAAACAGGCTACTTAAAGTCAAAGGTTCGACCCTACATCTCCAATCCCCGACGTTGTTTTAAGTGCCAGCATTTTGGCCACGGCTCTCAGAGCTGCCGCGGCTGTCAAACCTGGGCATAGTGTAGTTCGCACGAACACCCTACAGACAACTGTGAAGAAGAAGCTTCCCATTGCGCAAACTGCGATGGTGGACATTCCGCTTACTCTCGCACATGTCCTACACGGAAACACGAAAAAGAAATACTTACACTCAAAGTAAATGAAAACATCTCGTTTAGGGAGGCATGCAAGCTGCTACCTTTGTGGGGTCTTTCGTTCACGGATGTGGAACGAAAGGGGGCAGTGGCACCAAAAACCGCGGCGCTGGCACGTACCTCTAAAGTGGACGGGCGGCAGCGCCATTCACCCCCTCAGCGAAAGTAGCACAGGCTCTTCCGCCACCAAAAGGCTTGCAGGCCTCCGGACCTAAAGCCCCAAGACCTTCTGTTTTGACAGATAGCCCTAAGACTTCCGTGCCCACATGCATGAGCCGCGAGCGGGCATCCAGCCCCTCGTTCAAAGCGATGGACACAACAGCAAGTCCAGCGGTGTCTTTGGGGCTGAAGGACAGGCGCAACTCTTTGGAGCGCGCCAGAAAGTAAAAAACCATCATCACGGGGCCTGACAAGAGCTCCTGACTTATACATCAAGGGCATATACACATCTACATATTAAGAGCATATACACATCTACACATATTATACAAGAGCATATACACATCTACCACTACGAACATCCCTTGAGGCAGTGGCTGTTCGAGCAGTTTTTTTGAACAAACTTGTCACCATCTGCTCTTTTTACATACCTCCACAGTACCGTCTCGAAAAACATGAATTTCAATCCCTGATAGATGAACTACCGGAACCTTTTGTGGTTCTTGGGGACTTAAATGCACCTAATGGTCTATGGGGTGACTCTCGCTGCGATGCACGAGGTCGCCTAATCGAACAGTTCCTTTTTTTTTTTCCGGTGCGTATCTGTTGAATAGGAAAGAGCCAGCATACTTTAGCCTTGCCAACAAAACCTACTCATGCATAGATCTCAGCATTGTGTCCCCATCGCTTGTACCCCTGCTTCAATGAAAACTGATCAACAATCCTTTCGGAAGTTACCATTTTCCGATCAATCTAAGTACATCAATAGACAAAGGTCCTCCACAGGTTCCCAGATGGCAGACAGACAAAGTGGACTGGGAAAAGTACAGAGAAGCTACTCGCTTGAGTTGGTCGGACATATGTGAATTAAGTATAGATGCAGCTGTATAGTTTTTGACAGCACTTCTTATTGATGCTGCAAGAAAGTGTATCGCACAAACTGAACTGTCTGGTAGGCGTTGCGTCCCTTGGTGGAACAGTGAGTGTCGGAATGCGCGTAGAAAGCAAAATAAAGCATGGAGGCTGCTTCGGGACTCTCCGACAGCGAAGAATCTTACAAATTTGAAAAGCATAAAGTCTCAAGGTAGGAGGATGCGCCGACAGGCTAGAAAGGAAAGTTGGCACAACTTTATATCAGGCATCAATTCAGACACACAGGAGGCTAAAGTCTGGAACTTGGTAAGAAGAATAGTAGGAAGACGAGTACATTCACTCCCCCTCATAAACACACAAGGTGACAGCTTGGAAGATGAAGCAAACTTCCTCGGCGCACACTTCAAATGGGTGTTCAGCTCGTCAAACTATACTGACGCTTTCCAAAAGTACAGAACAAGAATTGAGAAACGGAAACTAGAACACAAATGTACAAAACATGGAGCATACAACCAAGCTTTCAGCTTAGCTGAGCTCCAAACATCGCTAAACTCATGCAGTAATGCCACCCCAGGTTCTGATCGAGTGGTGTACGATATGTTAAAAAACCTACCAATCGAAACGCTACAAACCTTACTTTGCTTGTACAATGCTATCTCGTTTTCTGGCACTATCCATACCTAGAAAGAGGCTATTGTAATTCCCATTTTGAAAGTGGGCGAGGACCCTTCTTCAGTTTCAAGTTATAGGCCTATTGCACTTACAAGCTGCCTGTGCAGACTTCTTGAAAAAATGATAAACTGCCGACTTGTACATTTCATTGAAACAAACAATTTGCTCGACCCATTTCAGTGTGGGTTTACTCCACATACGGAGATGTTACATGTCTTTTAAATATTATCTCAAAGTGAACGCAGACAAGGAACATCCTTCACATTCCACAATCAATGACATGTCAAGCCTAGCTGTGTTTGAGAAACTGCCTTCTATGAGACAGCCCTGTTCACTTCATGTGAGGGGCCTAGCGAAGGAAACCAGTGTGCCACTTGAACACCGTTTGATGGCTCCCGCGGTATGCCTGCCACTGTGGCAGTGCTGAGCGATAGATTGCGACGCGTCTTTCTTGGAGGTTACGGAGCACGCACCAATTGCACATATTCAGACATACTTCCTAGAATTACAACAGAAATGCACATGTCCCGAGTTCTTTACGGATGCCTCAAAGTCCAATACTTCTGTCTCTTACCCAGTCATCGGCCCATCCTTTTCGGAAGCCGGCGTTCCGCACTCTGATACAAGCATTTTCACTGGCAAAGCTTATGCGATACTTGCAGCTGTTAAACACATTTAACAAATAAAACTACAGGAGGCAATAATAATATACACAGATTCTCTAAGCATAGTAAAAGCTCTGAAAACTCTTAAAAAGCACAAAAACCTTGTCCTTGTCTCACTTTATTCGCTCTTATGCACGGTATACTCATCCAAGCAGCATATTGTAGTCTGCTGGGTGCCAGGACACCGCGAAATACAAGGCAATGTTCTGGTGGACCAGCTACTAGCTGGATCCGCCAACAAAATCACTACCAATACATCGATACCAATTCCTGCACTCCACTTAACCTTTTCTAAAACAAAAGCTCAGGGGTTATTGGCAGAGCACATGAGACACACACACAAGTAATAAATTGCATGTCATCACGCCGCAACTTGCTCATTGGCCACCAGTATCAAAACTACGCTACACAGAAGTAATACTTACAAGGTTAAGAACAGGACATACATACACTACACATTCATTTCTTTTGTCTGGTGGCGATCCGCCTTTGTGTGATAATGTGGAGAAGCACTCACCGTACTTCACATTTTAGTCCAGTGTAAACAGTTAGACATGCTGAGAAGAGAACACTTTTCATTACTCTACCGACAACAGATACCACTTCATCCTGCAATGTTCGTCGGTAGGGAACCACTTTTCACACATAAATCGCTGACTTTTTGAAAGAACTCCGTACCTTTCATGGGATACACCCGACCATTCCGTAGCACGGCCTCTCCAGAGAGGTCTCTGCTGCGGTGGCTACACTAAACAAAGCACTTGCCTCACGGCCCTTTGATGCAAGGGTGTGAACAATCGAGGCACTTGTGCTAATGCTATACATGTCCACCATGGTTTTTATCATCACAAATTTTCGTCATCCATTAACGCCACACACTTTTCACGGCATGGTCATGATTTTATTACTTCTATGTTTTCACCCACCTTAGCATGAGGAATGTTAAGGCAGTTACACAGCCGCCAATCAATCATTGTCCACATCCCTTGTCCCATGAAATGGCCTTTGTGCCACAAAGCACCAAACACCACCATCATCATCATCATTGGAAAGCCGTCTGGTGAGATTAGTTTTTTTTTTTAAGTAGACGATCCTCCTTCTATTTCTGATTTATTTATTAATCCCCCCCCACCCCCCCCCCCCCCCATGTTCGTCGAAAACTCCCACTTCACGGTTTTACATCGACAAACTTCCTTGTGCTGTGTGCACGGCGCAGAAGATGCAAGGACAGGGTTGGTGCGCCCCTACTGCCACCGGGTGGCGAAACATTCTCCCACTGTATTCACGAGTGAGAAGGTCGTAAGGAAAGAAGTGTGTGCAGGTGCAGTTTAGTGCAGTCTAGCCTGGCCGTGACTGCCGATGCCTTCCTCCAGAGGCCACCAGATGGTGACTAGGGACCGTGCTATCCGAGCGGTGGGGCACACCGACAGCACTCGCCGCACGCACGGTGCATGCACTTTGAATGCACTGCGAGTGCGCATCTCTAACCCAGTCGGTTGCGGTGTAGTTGTGGGGCATTTATGCTGTTGAACAGGTAGCACATGCCTCCGCATGTCGTTGCCGTGTTTTTTTTCCGTGCGCATTGTTCACCCTTGTGTCTCTTCAAAAAACCGGAATGTTACACAAAATTGAGGCGTAACGACAGCACCTGTTTTTTCCACCATAACAACATGGGGGTCTGATTGTTCAGCGCCCCTGCAGACCCAGAGCCGCGTGGAAGAACATAAAGCGAAAGAATTGTAACTCTGGAGGCTGTCGTTTCACGTCCAAGATGATTTCTCGCTCAAACCACCGACATTTTTGCGAAATTAGCAATTTAATGCTATCATGTTAATATATTTCGCTGCACTACTCGACATTGTCCGCATGTGTGCCGGGTGTTTCAAAAAATGTGTTGAAAATGCTCACAAATCAAGAAAATTAGATATTTGCTGTAGCACTCGGGGCATTAATTATGAAGGCAAATTGTTTACTTTTAAAGAGTTCAGCTAGCATTAACGTCATGAGAGAATTAAAGTTCTTTGAGTAATAGAAATATCGGCTTCTGGTAAATAGTGTGCCATAATGAAATGAATCAAATGGTCTCATTTTCACTGCTGAATTTTGTTGAACTTCATTGCAGTTGCCCTTCTTACTCAAAAACCACGCGTATTTATTTATTTATTGGTAATTTTTTGATCAAACATTCAATATTGTGTACTGTAATAATGATAATGGGGCATACGTACGTTTGTAAGTATAAGGAAAAGATATTACTTTTATTACGCTTCTCCTTCCAACCAGCGTTACACAGCTCTGAGTGGGCTGGGAGAGCCCATCGGCGTCAGCTACACGTGGGCGTTGGCTGGAGTGTCATTAGAGACGACGCCAACACCGTTCTGCTCGGGCCGCCCAGCATAGCACAGTCCCTGCGGTTATCGCCGTCTGGTGGCCACCGGTCGAAGGCATCATTCTCCGTGCATGGCCTCCAAGACGGCGGAGGCCATGCTCCGTGCCACCGCAGCACTCGTGGTCGGTAGACTAGAAAACATATTCTAGGCACTATACTAGAATGCAGTAACGAAACAATTTTTTGTTGTTGTACTTTTAGCGCGAATGCCATGCTGCCCAAGTGGGCTCTGGCAGAAGAGGGTTAGGCCAACGCCTCCCCTACAAAGACGCCTGCGACTTGAGCCGAAAAGCTTGTTCCCGGCCCTCTCCTGTTCCACTTGCAGTTGATTCCTGTTAGCATCACTGCAGCCTTTTATTTAATGCTTTGTGCTGTTTTCACAAAACCATTCTGTTTGCTGGCATTAGTGTAGTCGATATGAGTTTGGCCTGCATTGCTTAAAGGAAGGAAGGGTTTAACAAAAGTGCCAGAATATTGTGCAGTAGAGGCGCAAAAGGGTGAGCATTAGCAGAGGCACAGAGGCTGGTGGGTGCGAGCTATCACCTGTAAATTTTTTCGTGAGGTGCCAATGTCCCCATGAAAGAAAGATCAAGGGAAAGGGTGAAAGGGTGAATAAAAAATATGTCAAACTAGTGTAGTGAAACTGCCTCACTACTCTAGTTTCACTGATCTTCTTTCAGCAGGGCGACTTGGTTCATTCATAACGTAGCTTATGGCGCTTGTCCTTCTCGCGTTTTTTTTTTTTTTCTTTTTTTCGCGCCATAAGCCACGTTATCTTCTTTCATGGAGTGGTCCTAAGTGGAACCTCACAAAAGATTTACAGGTGATAGTTTGCACCACAGAATTTCCTATATATACACTAGAGAAAACTCCGGCGCTAGATTCTATGGGAGCTTCAACACATGATACAGTACACGGATATGCCTAGTCTTCGTATTTTATGCTCCTTTTGGCATCACCTGGCTTGAAGCTGCTTTGTCACAGAACATTGGCAAATGTTCGGCAGTTGTGCTTTACTACCTAAATCTTTTAGGTTTACTATTTCAAATCGGGTCATGAAATTCAAAAGGGTTCCTTCCTTCGAAACAAAACCGAAACATAGCAATTAACGAAGGCACAAGTGCGATTTGCTGCCCGCAAGTACGAAGACTAGGCAGATATGTGTACTACCCATCTTCCCCATGCTTGCTGAATGATCGCAGCACCAGAGTCTGCTGTAGTTAATTTTAGGAAACTCAATGGTTTGCATGCATCAGTTTTGTTTTTTTTTTGTCTTCGTTCCAATATTGCGCACCTCAGCACATTTCAGAGCCCATGTTAAATGTGTATTAACCAGCCCAAATGAGTGCTTTGTTGAAGGAAGTGTTCGTAAAAGAAAGGTAGTTTCTGCATCACGTTGTAAATGGAAGCCATTACCATTTTGATTATTTCACTACTTTGTGCCGGCACTCTTGCATGCTGATAACCTCACAGCTACGATTCCTGCAGTTTGATGCTCACTGCCACGCTCCCTGTTTAATATTGCACTTTTGATTGAAAAGGTCCATCACTGTCAGCAATGCCATCTCGCTGTTTGTCATCCTTGTCAGTGGCTTTGAAATATGGAAGTTTCTACAAGGGGCATCACGTAATGTTGGTTATTGAAGTCAGCTTTGTGGCAGAACAGAGAGATGACATGGCCACTGCCAAGTAGGATGGTAAATGCTCTTGAAATTCATACATGTGCAGACTTGCTGTCTTGCATCATGGTATCGAGCAAAGAGGCTCCTACTAAACTGGCCGGGGGTTGAAGCCACTTGCGTAGCTGTGGCAACCGAAACAAATGGCAAAAAAAAAAGTGAGCACATCATCGAGGTGTGTATTTCAATAACTTCCTCTATAACGCTCGCATGAGTAAAGCGAACGTCTCGTACAATGGATCCATGGGGGACAACGCCACAAGTAGTTTCCCGTAGATCCCTCGTGGAGAGCCCGCACTGCCGACCCCACATGTGCGGTACCTTGTTATGTTGTATTGGCATATTGTACAAAGCTATAATATAGCATGTCACTAGTGATGTACTTGATTCAGCTGGAAAACTCATGGTGATGTATAAAAGTAGTGAATAAATGTGCATGTGTTGGTAGCACGACGGTGTGAACTGTCTTCATGGTTGGTGGTAGAAAGTATGCTTGCCCTCTGCAATGCAGGGATGATGACGTGCCACCCACAGCCATAGATGCCGTGGCTAGCCTGGATGCTTACGACATCAGCCAGGAGTCTTCAAACCAGGAGCTGGCACGCGATCTCGACACTGCATTGGCTCGGGTGCACGTGTCCATTGACAGCATTGAGCGCAGCCATGCACCGGACCTGGTACAAGACCTGCCCGACGACATGACAGCAGCAGAGCGGTTCGCCTTGTCCAACCAATGCACGCTAAAGAAAGGTCCCGCCACCAGCAGTGCCTTGAAAGAGTGAATTTTCACAAGTGTGCCACTTTTATAATTTTTTTTTATTGGGCTTCAGCCATGCACCTCCGCGAGCGGGGGCGGCGCCTTGTCCAACGCCGCCCCCGCGCCCTGTCCCGGAGTTGTTCCACATGTGTCCGCTGTCTGCTGCACAGCTGTGCCCAGGTGGTGAGCGAGGTTATTCCAGAACGCCATGCCTTGCAGCTGCACCCTGCAGGAGAATGGGACTGACTCAAAGTCTGACTCAATGAGATATTGCACAGCAATATCTCATTTTCAAAGCCACAGAGTAGGCTACTATTTATTATCAGGGAAGATCACAGGCCACTACACTGTCTATGCACGGTGCTTTTCACCCTACGAAAGTCGGTGGCAATTTATCATGTAACATTGCAAGTGTGTTTGGAAGACTGACAAGAGAACTTTTTTATATCGTGTAATTAAGAATAAATTTTGTCTTACCATCCCAAAATGGTTGCAACAACTTTTAATAATTTTGTACTCTCCCATTCTTATTCATCTTGCTACTGCAGTGAAGAGTTTTACCTTCACTGTGTCCCATAGAAGCAATGCCTACAGTAGCAACACGACCAATCATCATCTCACTACACAAGTACACAGTGGGGATGCAAGCATCCCTGCAGTGTGCTCTCGGGTACACGACTGTAGACACTATTTAGCTAAACACAAGCAGTTTGTCCATAGTATTGCCCAATGGATCTCTGCAATCACAAAACAATTTGGGAGGTACTGCAAGTCAGTCGTTTATGCCTGGTGTTAAGGCATTGCCTTAACGGATAAGCATGAGAAAACAGCGATGGCGAGGTGGCCGGTGACAATGAGTGGGCCATTACGACTCAGTCATCTGCATATGTGATGGGCGAAGTGACGACGGTACAAGCGCGTCATGCTACCGTTCGCAAGTTCGCCGCCGCTGCATCGAGCAAGGCACTTGCACGCGTTGCTTACAGAATTTGTCTTCATTGTGCTAGACGAAAAGACTACTTGCCGCACTCAAGCACGATCCCGAGTGAAGCATGCACGAACTTGCGCATGCATTAGACTGCAAACCCGGCATGCGATGGCGAGAGAAGAGTAAGCGACGCGCTGCACACAACTAGCTAGGGATGATTGGTTCCGTGGCGGTACCGCGCTTTAGTGGAACGGCGAGAGTTCATTGTGAATGTGGCTGAATTCACTTGAGAGAAAACTGACATTGTTTAACATGCGAAAAGGCTTAGCTTGTCAGTGGAGGGTTGTTTGCACTTTTTAATAATTCTACACAGAAGAAAAAATGGTTTGGCCCTTAAAAGGACATTTTTATGGGGAGAGTTCATATACAACTACTAATCCACTTATCGCATCACTTTCGAGTTGGCTGTACTACGTGCAACAGGTGGAATGCTGCAATGTACTGTTTGACAAAATCTGTGTTGACCAGACTGTCAGCTAAAACACCATACCGTTCCAGCCTCTGTTGTGCAGAGCCTTTTTGAATGGCAACATTTTTGTGCTCATCGCGCAGATATTCTGCCAGTTCCACCAATAGACTAACTAAGGGTGCTATTCCAGAGTGATGTATTTTCCAATTCTATGCTTTTGCACGCACTAATTAGTCAGCCAGCCCATCAATCTTGCCAGAGACTAGCAGCAAGTGCAAAGAGCATAAATGTTGTTAGCATTGAAAGAGAGTCTCGCTCTACAAAAACACCCTAGCCAAATCAGCTGTGCTACTGCGTTGTGCAAAATACTCACATGGTGGGATATGTAAGAGTGTATTTGACCTCTGGCGCTTGGAAGCCGTTGAAGTTTGACGCAGCGCACAGCGTGTAGGCACCCATGTTCTCAAAGACGACCCAGTCGCCTGTCTGAAGCTCTGGCAGCAGGGCGTCTTCCAGCACAAGATCCATGGAGTCGCACGTTGGTCCCCAGAGGGAGCAGAGACGCCGAGGGCCATCGCTGCTGTTCAGTGCAAAGGGCACCGGCTCTGCATGGTCAAAAACTGTGCAGTTGAAGGAGCCGTAGACACCGTCGTTCAGGTAGTACATGAGCCGATCGCCAGCCTCTCTCTTGGCAATCACTGTCGTGTAAAGCGTGAATGCCGACGACACGAAGAAGCGGCCCGGTTCTGCAATCACCCGAACCCCACTCTCCTCTGGGAAATGTTCTGCCAAACTGGTGTTGATGGTGTAGGCAATCTGAAATGACAATGAATATGCACTGAGCAATGGTGGCATGGCACTGAAATTCGCTGTGTTCAAATACTGGACAGCATCATAAAACAACCGTGTAGAAGACTGCATCAAGCCCCATTTGTTCGAGTAACGGAATACATTACTACACAAGGAATACACACGTGACACGAGAGCGAGTGCACCTATGTGCGCAACAATTGCTGTGTTTAGGAACATTCAGCTTGTGAGTGACTAAAGTGTTTGGTTGTGTGTGCTGCCGCATTAAAAGGAGACAGCGCAAAGATGATGGTGGTAGCTGTGCGCATCTGCTGCTTGCAGACAGGGCAAGTGATAACCGCCAAGTCAGCTTATCGTCATGAAGCGCTGCAAGGAAAACTTGTTTTGCACTGTAGTTACTGCGTGCAAGCAGGCATGCCACATGGTATACTTTTGTATTTCGCTGGCATCTGTTACTGGATACTTACTGATAAACACATACTTACTGGAGAAAACGTTGGAAACTGTCTAATCAACTGCAAATTGACAAACTTCCTAATTGCAAATTTTCGCCCAGTTTTGTAGCTTCGGAAGTTAGTTTGCTCATCTGAACTAATTAAGCAAAATAACAGAATACACACACTAATTGCAAGCGCCAACATCGGCGTTGCAGTTTTACGATGGCCTGGAGTGGCTGAACACACGAGGTGGGTTTTCCACTAAGGTGAGAGTGGGCGCGCGAATACTCCCAGAATTTTGCGTCGTGAAAAGAACTAGCAAATTCTATTTCCGCCAAAACAACTCTTGTACGTTTTCCTGTGACACACGTGACCAGATGGGACGGCGCAGCTCGCTGCCGAGAAAGCGCGGGTCAAAGCTTTGGCTTTGCTCGCTACTTGATTCTTTGGACAGGAACACCTAAACGTTTCCAGCCTTTTTTCAGGTCTCTACCGTCTTTAATCTACCTCTAAGTTGGCCACGTGCCCTCGGAACTCTTAGACCACTATCCTGTCTGCGCCACCGCGATTTTGTGCGCAGCGGTTGCGGCATGACTGCAGTCTGTTTTCAATCCGCGTTCATTGGCTGTGCACGTGTCTTCGAAACTAAGTTATTTCAAGCTAAATATGGTCGCATCTGCCGTGGTCTTGTGCACAAAGTTTGCGGAAAGCAGCGTTGCGTTGACTGGTCGAGCGTTGGACGCTCGCACACTTTCAGAGTTCTGTCAGTAACGTCGTCACGATACATGATCGTGTAAAGAACGACCGCGGTTTCGTCCACAGCGGTTGTGGCAAAAACAACACGCACTGTAGAAGACGGTGTGTGTGCTGGTCGCACGCGTACTTCCGAAGCTTCGAGCACACAGCTTTCGATTGGCCTTCGTCCAATAGTTTCGGTACAAAATTTCATATAACACACCGTGATTAGGACAAGTGTTCAGAAAATTCAGATTTTGGCCCAACGGATACAGTAGAATTTGGCTAGGGAACTTCAAGAATTCATATCTGCCGCGGTAGCGCATCACTGAGACTACTGTACGTTGAGATGAACGCCTCCTAAATTTGTTTATAATAAAATGCTGTGGTTTCGCAAAAAGCCCAGAGCGGACTGACCATTTTTGTCAACAAGGCCAGATCCCGCACAGAAATTCTGATTTCCGGGAGCCTTTCATGACAACTGTACAAACAGAAGAAATGGTAAAAATTCGGGAGACTTTGCAAGTATGAAAATGTAAAGAGGGCGCACTGCAACATTTGTAAACTCTGGCTTAAGTTAGCTGAGGCACCCTGTTTAGTATTCAGTGATGGAAGTGCTGCTCCAAACTGCTCCATGCTATTTCAAACAGTAATTTTTGTTAGAAATTTCTCCAAACATGCTCCAATATGACGCTGAGAGAATGAGAATGACCAACTTTTACTGCTTCACCAACTCATAAGTTCTAAAGAAACTGAAAAGAAGCTGTGTACTATCATCCCCGTATGCTACGAGTGTGCAGCATTATGATCTCACTTGTGCGACAAGAATTGGCATCTAAAGCATAGCTTTGCTCATTTGACCGATTTTTTTTCTATGCTAGACATGCAGGCTAATGCAGTGAAATTTCAAAATGAGCAGCATTGCTTTTATCTCATACCGATTATCTGCTGCTTATCGGCAACAGTTGTGTGTGACTGCGGTTACTTCTAAGATGTAGCGCTCAGCTTTTCCGGTCCAATTTCATATCTGCCGCAAACGCTAGAATTTTAATTTGTAACTCATTTCACAGCACATTTCTGACAACTTGCCATTGTTTGCTATGTGAAACTTGCGTTGATAATTGTTTGTTGAATATATTTCATAAGAAATATCAGTGTTTATCAGATGCTTCGACAATGCTCTGAACTCCAATTAATGTACAGCAAATTTAATATGTGCTCCTAAAACGCCAATAGGTGCTATAAACTAGTATTTTCCCCTACTCCGAAAACACTTATGGCTGCTCTAAAGCAGCATTTTTCTCTCCATAGTATGCTCCAAAAAGTAAAAAGACACTTCCATCACCGAGTATTCAAGTAGAAACAAATCTTGGAGTGATCACTATGCTCCCCAATGGAACAGGAAGGGTTATAACACCAGAACAACGCGGCTTTTTTGCACGAAAGAATGCGGTAGCCCACCTGGTCGAAGAGCTTCTGGAAGCCCCGGTCTCCTGGGTAGCCACCCCCAATATCGAGCAGAGTCATGGGAAAGCCCAGAGCAAGTCCTTGGTCGAACACCTGACGAGCACTTTCGATGGCACGTGCAAATGACTGGGGCTCGTGGCTGTTGCTCCCCACATGGAAGCTGCAATAGGACACAGTCGGCACTGCTAAACTGAAACATTAATGTTGCATGTCGGAATTTTTGAATTTTGCAATGCAAATTCAGCACATGAACATCGATGCAATGTTGCTAATTTCAAGTTTTGCCCCCACTGGTTAAATTAAATTCCTTGAATTCAACAATTTTCAAATTAGTGCTTTGAAAGTGGAGTTACACACATGTGAGGATCAAAGCACCGCCCTCTCTCATTTCGCTCACTTCATTCGTCCACAGTGCTCCTTATCACAGACTAGCAGGTAGTGTGCCTAGCTGCTAGAAAACATGTTCTTTGCTCGACCAGACAACAAGCCAACATCTTGATCACACTGGTAATGTTGCAACCAGCACTGGCAACGCAGGAAAGGCCAAGAGTAGGGGCATGACATTTATTTTGTCGCCGCCAGTGGCCACACCACTTAGTGTTCTCGAATTCAGCACTGCTGACCATGATGCCATTCTTAACTTAATGTGCATGTTTCCTTGAAAATTGAAAATTTAAAATATTCTTAGTGGATGAGGTGGCGCTCAGTTCGCAGAGTGTCAACCTCGTCTTCCTCCCTGCCCTCTTGGTCGTTCTCGTCAGCCCGTTACAATATCAGAGGTGGCTTTGGGCCCTTATATCAAAGAGTAAGCAAGAAGTTTTACCAATGAACTAAAACATTCAGTAGACGCTATCAAAGGCTGCAAGGTCACGACGTATCATACGATGGTCAGAGTTGTTGAATCGTGCCATTGCATAATTTCAAACTGAAATCCGGACATTCCCCACTCAAGAAGTGCTGAAAATTTCTACACATGCAGTATCAGCAAAAATGTATGGCATACTGCACAAACACGCTGCTCACTTCGTCAATGCAGCATCACTAGTGGGCTTGCACAATGCAGCGCACAAAATGCTACTTGGCTCGTTTTTCCACTAACAGGTGGTGCCATAATCAGCAGACCTTTCCACTAACAGGTGGTGCCATAATCAGCAGACCGCAATGACTTTGCCCAATGGCATGTCGAGATTTCAATACATGAAGCCTATGGGGAGTTACGAGCAGTAGTATATTATTGTTTTACATGCTAAAGCCAGGATATGATTAGGACTCTCGTCGTAGTGGAGGGCTCTAAAAATTTGGACCATCTAGTGTTGTTTTACATGCACCGACATGGCACAGTACACTGGCTTTGCACATTTTGCCTTCATCAGAATGTAACAGCCATGGCCTGGATCCAACCAGTGATCCTTGGGTCAGCAGCCAAGCACTGCAATAAGGAGTTTTAAGACTAGCATGATAGAAGCATAGCTTCCTATAAGTTCATTACAGGAAACTCTGGCACTAGTGTCTATGGGAACTGCAATACATGGCGCTTCAACCAGCATGGAAATGATGGGTAGTACACAAATTTATCTAATCTTTCTTTTAGCTCACCGAATGTGCAGCAGTTACACGTCACCGCCGTAACTTTTTTTTTTTACCGGAGGAAGGAGGGGGGGGGGGGGGGGCTCACCACTTTAAGTCGGCTCGCAGAGTTCACAACGATCCATTCTTTTATCCGAAACAAATGCCATAACAATAAAGTGACAAGTGCATTCTAAGCCGCAAGCACAAAGATTGGGCAAGACAAATCCATGCCGTGCCCATCATTACTATGATGGCTGAACATCATTCCTATGATAGCTATGTGAACTCTGCGAGTTCACAACGATCCATTCTTTTATAGGAAACAAATGCCATAACAATAAAGCGACAAGTGCATTCTAAGCCGCAAGCACAAAGATTGGGCAAGGCAAATCCATGCCGTGCCCATCATTCCAATGATGGCTGAACAACTACAGCACCCGAGTTTCTCTATTAAACATTGTGGGAGAACATGGATAGAAAGATTGTGTGATGGTTACACGTGCCCATTCAAGACCTCTGTAGTGAAGCTGCACATGCACCCACCTGACGCCCACCACAGAGAGGCCAAGTTTGCGGGCCACAGACAGGAGATGCGGTGCATCATCCAATTCGCAGCCAAACTTCAGGCCCAGCTTGCAGACAGAACCAGAGTCATCAACGCGCAGGCGCAGGACCAGGCGTGCCACTGGGTACAGCTCGCGCACCTTATACAGCTCCAACTCGTTGTCAAAGGTCATGAGGTCAACACCAACGGCCGCAGCATGCTTGATGAACGAGCGGGTTTTGCATGGGTTGGCATAGATGATGCGATTGCTGGCCACTCCCACTGCCCGAATGGTGTCAATTTCGGCCTTGCTGGCACAATCAAAACCCAACCCCAGGCCCGCCAGGAGTTCCAGCACGGCTGGATCGCCATTGCACTTGACAGCTGCAAACACGATTCATTCAATAATTTAGCTTGGTCACTGTGTCGATCCTCAATTAAAAAGGTTGAAACCTGATATAATGCAAGATTTTGTTCCCACTATCGCTGAGTAACACAAACGCGAAGTTTCCCAACTGTACTGGCCATCGTGGATATGCCAGTTTTTGGATGTGCAAGAATGTTTCAGCTTGGCCTCAAATGTGGAAACAGATGCGCGGATAAAGCTTAAAAGAAATGCTTCATGATCATGTTCACTTGTTCTGCATATTGCATTTTGCAATATTAATGGAATATTCTTAACAATGTAAGCGAAATATTCAGTTAGCGACAAGCGCTGAATTGTCACAGCGGTTGACCACTTTATGCCGAAACAGTTGCACTCCCTTCAGGATCGACGGAGGACATTGCTACTTTCTTCCTGGAGGCAATCTTTCCGGGACATGGCGCGCCGCATGTCCTTTAGAGTGACCGCTACAGGGCACTTCTTTCTAAACTATTTGAAGACGTTCTCCACGCACCATTCATAAGACGACTTCCAGCTACCATCTCCAGGCTAACGGCCTCACACAGCACTTCCATCAAACTTTGTCCAATATAATCTCCATGTATATCAACGCCGACCACACGAACTGGGATACCATTAGTGACCATTGTGTACAATACCGCTACGCAGTCAAATATACACGTCAAATATGCCTACCAATCACAAGTCAAATGTGCACCGCAAACAACACATTGGACTAACTTTAACAACTCAATATAATTACGTGCTGCCTTGAACTGAACACTATGTACTAGCTGGCATTGATGAGCATTGCTACTTTTACCAGTGGTTGGTTGAAGAGGGACCAGTAACCTACACCACGTTGTTTCGCGGTTCTAGTTTGCCATCACTGCAGCTGCCAGAGCCAGGGTGATCTAGGAATGCATGCAACTATTTGCCGTGCACCCAGCCACTTCTGGCAGTGGCACACTTACAGTGCACCTAATACCATTCGTCAACTAGTCACTATAAGTACACTACAGTTACAAACAACAAAGACAGGCAAATTACACACAACAGAAGTGGCTGAGGCATTCCACAAATCAAAAAACTCAAGTGTTGTGTTAGCCAACCTTCTTGGCATTATCATCAAAGGAAATGGGCCTGCTAACTCTTTCGCTACTGCGCTTATTCAGATCATTCAATTTGAGCAATGCATTTTCAAGTTTGAATTCTCGTGCGCTCACGGAGTTTGCGGGCACCTAATGCTATCTACGTAAGAAAGTGGGAAACGCACAACGAGATCTGTGATGTGGTTGTTTTTTTACTTTAGGGAAGTTTTTCCCTAGCCTCAAGAAGTTTCAGGTAGCTGCGGGTGCACGCTGATCATGGCGTAGTTTTCCCGTGCGAACGACCCTAAATGACTACACGTTTCTCGCGAATCAAGCGCATCAACAGCAGATTTTGAGGATGAAATGAGCAGCAGTGAGCCTGGAGAAGAAGACATCAAATTTCAGCCCCTATGGCGAGGATGCATCATAGGGCAAGCCGCAAAATTCAGCGAGTGAGTGCCGGCTGTATGTGTGGCGCACATTTTTTTGCAACAAGTAGTTACGGGCCGGGTAGTGTGTACTCGCAGCAATTTTACTCATTTTGAGGGTCTCAACGTTCTACAGACACAATTCCTGGCTGGCGTCTGTCAAGCATGTGCACCGTCTTTCAAGACGAAACCCGGGGGTCTGAGGCACACTTCAGAGTAACTCTCACTGCTTTTTCCGAGTCTGATTTCATCCAGCTGTTTTTTACAGCACATCTGACCAGCATGACCTGCGACTTGTGGGGGTGCTGACACCCCCTGTAAATTTGTTTGTGCCTTGTGGCACACATGTTTCATGCATTGGCCGCATTTCAGTACCGAGCGGTAGGTGGCGTTGTGCTCGCGAGCGTTTATCACCACCATCGTCATCATGGTTAAAGCGGTAGCGCCGGCGATGACGCCTGGCGGAAAGCGTGGGTGATGGCACGAAACAGATGAGCGGGTCTCTTTGGTGGGTGGCGGTTGGCGCAAACAGTTGTCTGTAGCGGTGGGTCCCCGGTGTGTGGCACTGCAGGCTGCGCGCCTGGGGCCCACATGATAATTGAAGCGTTGGCGAAGCTGCCTTGAATGTGTTTTGTCATGTTGAATGTGGTGTAATATTTTGTAAGGTTGTCTAGCGTATTGATCACAATTGATGTTATAATTCGGCTGACGATGTCGTTCTAATTGTAGTTAAATGTGTGCTGCTTGGTTCGTTCCGAGCTAACTCCTGTGTCCGTTCATGCCAAGAGCGTGGCGGCGCTCCCCACATCGACACCCTACAGACTACACCAACAAATATGCGTGTACATGTTTTATAGAGGCAGACATAGGCAGAAAGGAGCGGTTTGTGGAGGAACTTCACTCTCGATGAAGTGCAATGGAATCCTTATTTACATATAAATCTGAGTTACCTCGCCTTCATCTTTATTGGAATACCTCAGAGTAATTTTCAGGCCTTATTTATGTTAATACTATGTGCAGAAGCCTTTTTTTTTTTTCGTTCCTTCTCTTTGTAAATGTAATGGACTCCGAGCAGACAAACCCCGTCTGCGAAGGCAAGCTGCACAGGATAACCTATCTACGGCAGCACTTTCTTTTTTGTGGAAAGAACAGTTTTTGGCAAAAATTCTTGAAACTTGTGCAACCTTTTTGCAACATTAGAAGCTACGAATTCTATGTCTTTAATTATTCTTAACATCATTATTTTTATATCGTTCTTTTTTAAAGTGTTAACTCTATAATCACTGCAGAAATTTTTCATTTGAAACATTTTTTACTTAATGTGTATACTAAATATATATGCTACATTGATGTTATGGACAGACGATTTATTTATCTACAGCTTGTTACCTAATAATGTAAGGCATTATCTAGCCACAAGAAATTGTTTTTTACACCTAGTAAAAATGGCTCCTTTTTCCTCATTAGCGAAAGAGTTTATCGGGAGCGACTAGAAAGCTCGTACATGGATTGACAAGTGTATCTAGTTTGACAGAGAGCACGCACGCTTGCTTCAAGGCTTTGCATTAAAAAAGTACATGTCATTTTTATTAATACCAGTTGCAAGTACAGCGTCATGTGCACACTTTGTCTTGTCTGTAAAGCGTTATACATTTTTATCAAGGAACAAATATCCTGTATGCATTCGCTGATTTCACAGTCTGTTTGATTCAGGTGGTTGTGTATAACAATTTTTTTCTATGAACAGTATACCACGTGCATCACTGGTTTGATCATAACCAGTCACAAACATTAAACTTTTGTAGTTAAGAGATGCGTTTTCTCTTAATTACAGCACAACAGCTTGAAAGTGCGATATGCATTAATGTTCAGCAATGCGATGTGTTAGGACAATGCAATGGCGCGCACCAATTGTGTGAGACAGTGTGACAAGCTCCGCCCTGTCAATTCCTGCAGCAGTGAAGAAAAAATCGCTCACCGTAGAAGGGCTCGACGCGCGGGATCTTCAGCTTCCAGACTTTCACCTTGTACAGAATGTCACCAACGTCAACGACGAAGAATGGCTGATCATTGTCCTGAAATCATGGGCACCATTACGGCGTTAGCTCGCACAGAATAAAAAAACAAAAAAAATGCCAGGCCTGCAAGAAAGGCACAGCACAGTCACAACGAAAGCTAGAAGAGCGGCTTTATAGAATGTTTTATAAACACTAATTGGGTAACTACTGCAAGCACACTTGCTTGATACCCACTATGGCACTAAGAATAAACATGTTTGGGTAGTAGGCCGGCATTCGCTACGCTATTTCTCGTCAGTCTTCCGAGAAGGGTAGTATACGTTAAACACCTGCAAAAACTTTTGTGTCAATTGTTCAAGCAGTGGCTGAGGACGATGAGGAATTATGCCTGAAGTGGGTATGTGCCACAGTTAATAGGCGAACAAGAAGGAGCTTTTGTAATGGGTTAGAGCATTGGACAACCCACTCGTTACTCTATTCGCATTGTGCAACGACTGGTTGTTCTTTCACCGTTAAAACGCTTTGTGAATTAACGCGATTGCTTACCCGACATCAAGCATGCCTAATGCAAGTTTGCCAACAAGTCCCAAGCACCAGCGTGGCTCAGTGGTAGAACACTGGGTTCGAATTCGCGGAACCGGGTTCGAACCCAAATGTCATTGGTACTAGCTTTGTTTTTTCTCATTTCGTGCGTTGTGGTTACGGACACTGGCGGCGACAGCGGACAACTACGGCGCCGCGCGTGACCCGAGTTTTTATCTCTGAACAGCTTTCGCTGTAAAAACTTTCACATGAAGCCTGCAACATGGTCATCTTTACGCGTAGCATAGGATCGCCAGCTTCACGCAAAATGGGTCGCCTACCGTTTCAAGTGTTGGCAGCTGTAGCGAACGTGGCAAATTGCCAGCAGTGACAGCAGCAGTCCGCTGCTTATTGCATGTGCGTGACTGTGCGCGCTATCTCTATACGATTGTTTCTACAGACGGACAGCGATTTCGGGATCGGGGTAATCGTGACCTTTACCCTGTACGCGACTGAGAGCTTTTTTTTTTCTTTTAATCGAGAGACTTTCTGATCGGCACTTGAGCGCTGTCGCTACAGCAGTTGCGTTGGCAAGCGTAGCCGCTTTATCTCGCACTTAGCCGTACGAGAGACGACACGCACTTTTTCTCCGCTATGGCCGCAAATGCACATCGCATGCGCAGCTGCTACACAAGCAGCAGTGGTCGACGTACCGGGTTTGATGTGATGGAACGAACCATGCTGACGGATCCCACCATGGGGTCCACAACCTCGCACGTCTTCATAGCCTCAGCTCTCGTCCCAAGGCGGTCCGCTTCCGCTAATGCGGATCTTGGGCAGGCGGACCCGTGCGGTCAGGCCCCCCTGAAACACACACAAACCCAACTTCGTCCACGGTCGATACAGCGGCGTCTTTATCGCAGAGGCTCGCAGGCCCGACATTTTCTTTTTAGTAGTCTCCCCACCCTGCTGCACCGGCGTCGGATTCTCTCGACACAACGGCCACGGATAAACACGCGAATTCCAAGAAATCAGTCGTCAAGCCTCGACGACTGTTTCAACCGCGCAGCGCCATACCTTGGGAGAAGCGTCCCAGCCGCCGGAGATGATTAGGGACGGAATGGTTGGATTTTGGGTGGCAACAACGATGAAATACCGTGCGCGCGTAGTAGACAGGACGAGCAGCGGAACAGTTGGAAGGGGCGCAGATATGGCGAGGCGGCGGGTTTTATACTTTCGCAGTGAGGAGGACTAGGCCACGTGACCGTGCGTCAGAGAATCACTGGTAGTGGGCCGGACGGCGCGGGTTTTTGAGTGCTCGCGTGTGTCTGGTTTTATCGATCACAAGAGCGTGCACGTGCATGTCAGCCACCAGCGTACAGAGATAAGGGCAACCGCAGTCGCTGCTGATTCATATGGCAGTCGGCGGCGCGCGCCGCCGTTTTACGGGGTCCAGAGGCGGAGGCTTCCGAGGCCGGTCTGTGCGGAAGTGGACTATTGCAACCGCGGGCACAACCATGCGCCTACTCTTAAGAACGCGTCCTTCGCTGTCCCTTTCTTCAAGCGCAACAGACGTCTCATACACCGCAGCAATTGCGCACTGCCCTATCAACAGCGGCTATCTATATCGCTTCTCTAACGCATTGTTCGTAATACGCCGACGACATCCATGGCCGTATCGCAGCAAGTTGCTGCACCATCCTAAAAAGAGTTTTCTTTTCTTTTTTCTGTGCGGAAGGTACGACAGATACGGACTGTGTTTGTCGCCGGCTGTCGCAACTGGCAACTTTTGGAACTACCACAAGGTGCGATGCTTCCTGAATTTGGCACAATTAGTAGCGGACACCAGCGCTAGGCTTCGATAGGGCACCAGCGCTAGGCTTCATTAGCCATGTGCCTGCTGTGGATTGACGTATAGCCAGACGCAACCGCCATTTCGCCACGAGCACCTCGATGGCCTGCGCGATCCCCCATGCCAGTTCACCGGCGCTCGTCCCACAGGAATACAAAGCAGAGGACAGTAAAATCTTGACGCGATGTCATCTGAGCCATCTAACCATGTGTCATCTGAGCCATCTAACCAGAAATTCTTTTCGGCGAGGGGTTCAACCACACTTTGTGTACATTTGCGCGTGCGTTTGGATATGTGCCTGTATATTGACATATCCAAAACTGAAGAAAAAAAAAAAAACAGGAGGGAGGAAGATTTGAACCTCCTCTGGTTACGCCAGTGTCGAAAAATCAAGGTATGCTCCTTCCGGCGTTTAATCTGCAAGAAAGCGTGAACAGGACTGTGAACGATAGGTCTTTCTGTCAGACTCTTCACAGCCGGGCTAGACTGCACCTGTGCGCTCGCGCAGGTGCAGTCTAGCCCAGCCGTGACTTGGCTTTACGATATTTGTGAAAATATCTAGCGAGTCAGGGCACAAATTCGTTGCTTGAAACAGAATACCCTCGTCAGTATCATCAGACTCGTAATGTAGTATACATACCTTTTTTTTTTTTTCTTTTCTCAAATATACTAGTGAGCTATATTTGCGTAGGCATAGCTGCGGAAGGGGGTTGTTAAACGCCTTCGCTGTTTTTTTTTGTTTTTTTTGAATGCGAAGCAGCTCTTCGGATAGCCTATGTAACGCTGTCCGTCCGTGCGAACGCGCCGCACCGCGTTCCCATCGCCGCATGCAGTTGCTGGAACGATGTCAAGTTGGTCAAATCGCAGCTGCCGGCTCCTCCCAACACACCAAGGTGGTGTTCCTCATCCACCCGCTCGCAACACCCTTCTCTCTCGCTTCACATTCTTCGCTGCTCGCAACGCTCGACCGCACGTCGAGTGTAAACACTCTTTAGGCTCGTTTATGCACGAAATTCAACCCGGCACCTCCCGCGTTTCAAACAAACGTTTTGAAGGCTCCACCGAGTTTCACTTCAAACCTTTCTTCCAACGCCCACGTCAACGCCCGTTTCAGCCGGGTCAACGGCGTGCGCACCACTGCTGCTTCGTTTCCCATCATGGTTCCCTTCGGGGAGATGGTATGACGCTAAGAAGAACGAGGACGAAGTGAAACTTGGCGAAGGGTTGAAGCTTTGGGTTTTTTTTATAATGAAAAGAAAACAGCGGGAGAGATTTCTTTCACGCGGAGACAACAGTATGCTGACGATAAGAACGAAGTGAAGACATGACCCGCAAACATGGGCGCCAACTTCCAACGGCTTATAAGGCTGTGAGGAATCGTGATAGAAGAGTATCACGATGTTAAAGACACATCTGAGTATCTGTATTTATGTATGTGATGCATTTCAAAAATGTATTTTCTATCTGTGTGCAGAAATACTGCTAAGATATGTGTCGACTATATCGCGATGCTGTGGATAACACGGCTATCTAGCTTTTTGTTTGTTTGCTCTTTTTGTCGGAAATGAGCCGACTTGTTTCTAAGGGCCAGGCGAGGATCTTTATCCCAAGCCTAGTACAGGGCCGTCACCTGGGGCTGATGAGCGGTGAATGGTTCCGCCCGCAACGCACAGAATGGTCCATGTGGCATAGCACCCAATTACGCCGTGAGGACACATTCGCGGACGCAGTCATGCTCTGCCGAAAAAAGTGGCGGTTTCTCAAACCAGATTCCACACCACTGGTTTTTTTTTGTTTTTTTTTTTACAGCGAAAGCCGTTATGAAATCAAAACTCGGGTCACGCGCGGCACTGCAGTTGTCCGTTGCCGGTGTCCGTAACCACATCACACAAAATTAGGAAAATAAAAGCCAGTACCAATGACACAGTGGGGCTCGAACCCGGGTCCGCGAACCCGAGCCCAATATTCTGCCAATGAGTCACGCCGGTACTTAGGACTTGTTGGCAGACTTGCCTCAATGGGCAGGCTTGGTCAGGAAAGCAATCGCGTTAATACGACTTATATGCGTTTTGAAACAGCGAAAGAACCACCAGCCGTCGCACTCGTCTCGGTGATGGTAACGCTTCCTTTTCCCCGGACGGCGTCCGCCCACGTGAGAGTTCCCCGCTTGTTGGCGTTGCCTGGCGATGGTGGTGCCGACGGGCTCGGCGATCGTTGACGGGAAACCCCGGTGAGGATTGGGGCCTGGAACCTGCGTGAGGCCCGGAACCGGAGTGGGACCCCGGCCGGGAACCTGGACGGGAGCCGTGACGCGATGTAGCCCCGCGATGTAGATCTGGTTGGGGTCCCACTTCGCGCGATGCGCGAATGGGTCTGAGGTTGGCTCCGGGACTTCGATTCGCGAATGGAGCGGTTCCTGGGACGACTGCGGGATCGGGACCAGCGGGATCGGCTGCAATCGGATCGACCGTCTGTAGAGAGTTCCGAGGCTTGGTCATCGTCAGCAGTTGCTTTGAAATCGTTCGTTGCTTCATGACCGTTGTTGTGTCGCGTCTAGTGTGCTCGCTCCCATCGTAGTCGTCGCACCACGTATGGAATGTGGTAGCGTTCTTTAGATTCCTTGTCGGCAGTGAGGTGGGCTCCTCCGTAAAGCTTGCATGTTGGTGTACAGCGGTGTTCTTTTTCGGGGTTCGGTACACTGCATCCTCGGCAGGGTTCGGACAAACGTCCGCTCGATGGCCGAGCCGGCCGCAGGCGAATACAACGGTGTAGTGTACATTATCTAGTGTACATTGTATAGTGTACGTTGTCTATCTGTCTACGGTATATTGTACATTGAAGTAGCGCCGATCTGTACCGCACGAAATCGGGCACGCGATGACCATCGAAGGCCACGATCACTGCGGTGGTACTTCCGATGCGCTTGGCAGACAGGAATAGGGGATTGCGGTCGTTGACAATCTTCGCATCAATGTCCGCCGAACCGTCTTGCACGGGAATCCCTCGAATGACGCGTTTGCATGTAGAATGGAAACATTAGTCGATTAGGATTTATTTTGACATTCGAAGACGCTCAATGGCGGGAGGAGTGTGTGGAACGCGAGGCCTGCGCGAAAGGCGCAGCGCAGTCACAGCGAAAGCTAGAAGAGCGGCCTTCCCTAAGCACTCATTAGGTAACTACTGCAAGCGCACTTACATACCCACTGCGACATTAAAATTTAAAAAAAAAATTGGATGGTAGCCCGCATTCGCTATGCTATTTTTCTTCATTCTTCTGGAAAGCGTGGTGTGCGATAAGCACTTGCAAGAAATTTTGTGCCAATTGTTTTTGCAGTGGCTGACGACGACGAGGAATTATTCCTGAAGTGAGTATGCGGTATACAGTTAATAGGTGAACGAAAACAAGCTGTTGTAATGGGTCGGAGCATTGGACGACCCACTCAATACGCTATTCGCATTGTGCGATGATTGGTTGTTCTTTCGCTGTTTTAAAACGCTTTACAAGTCGTAATAGCGCGATTGCTTTCCCGACATCAAGTCAGTTTAAGGCAAGTTTTTCATGAAGTCCCAAGCAACAGCGTGGCTTCCCATTCCCATAATTGGAGGTTTATCTGTGTCTATGCTCCCTCCAAAGTGAATGACAGGAATGCTTTTTTCCTCTCTTTAACTTCGCTGCTAAACACTGACAGAACTTTGATACTTTTTGGAGACTTAAATCGTGTCTGTAACGCGAGAGATCATTCATATATAACAAATCGTTATGATGCAAGTGCAACCTTACCGCAGAAATTATCGAATGACCACAATTTAATAGATGTGGGAGCGCATGCACCTTCCTCGGTGAGGTTCACGCACTTTCAAGGCATTTCTCATGCTCGGCTTTACCGTGTATATGTATCTCTAAGCTTGTGGTCTCACATTCGTGATTATGCTGTAAAGCCCACATTTTTTACAGACCATTGCTTGGTCACTGTTTCTTGGGGTCCTGAAAATTTTCGTAAAACCCCTCTAAATTGGGACCTATGGAAGCTTAACGTACAGTTGTTGCGCGAAGATTGTTTTGTTAAAATAGTAAAAAAATCGGTACAAGAGGTAACACAGTGTCGACAGCTGCCAATTTTCGCTCAATGGGAAAGGTTCAAAGAAAGAGTCAAGTATCAGGCAATTAGTATTTCATGTGAATTGGCGCAAAGAAAAAAAAAAGCTGAAAAACGCTATTTTTATGATTTACTTCATAAGCTCCATACTTTTGAAAGTCAACAGCCGGGATTGGACGCGGACGAGATAAATGTGATTCGAGCACAGATACAAGAACATGTTACAGATTTATACAAAGAAGCAAAGATTCGTTCCCGTGTTACCAATTTCACTGAAGAGGAAGCCACTAAAAAATCCCTTGGAGATGAAAAGAGATGCACTTTTTAAACAGATACTGCAAATTGAGTCGCGGGGTTCCCTTTGCACAGAGACATGTGAAATAAGAGCCGCATTTGAAGATTATTACGAAAGTTTGTTCACCGCGGCTGAGCTTCAGGAGAATTTTGAGGAAGAAGCTGACCACTTCATTGCCCTTGTGCCTCAGTTACAAGATGATGACAGACTCACTGTAGATGGGCCCATAACCAGAGACGAAATTAGATTTGCAATAACAACGTTGCAGAAAAACAAAACTCCTGGCCCAGATGGCCTTAGTGGCGAATTTTACATAGCTTTTCAGGAACTTCTGATACCTTTCCTTGAGCAACTTTTTAAAGAGGCTTATGACCGTGGTGAACTTTCTCCTTCTTTCTATCAGAGCCATACAACATTAATCCCCAAAAGTGCTGATCCTGACGCATTAAAGAGAATTAACGAATATAGGCCTACATCGTTATGTAACGTTGACTACAAAATATTTTCTAAATTGTTGACAAATCGGCTACAGACAGTGATTACTAAATGTGTAGGTGACCACCAAACATGTGAAATTCGCGGTACCTCTATACAGACAAACATTAATATTGCACGTTCAGTTCTTGAGTGTATTGATGGTAGCATGGACCAAGTAGCCCCACTTCAAATAGACCTTGCAAAAGCATTCGATAAGGCACAGCATCCTTTTTTGTTCCGGCTCCTCAGACACCTGCAGTTGGGTGATGTACTGTGCAATGGTATTTCACTCTGTTATAAGAAGTGCACAACTAGGCTAATTGTAAATCGCACAGTTTCGAATATAATAGAGTTAAATTCATCTGTACGTCAGGGATGTCCACTCTCGCCTTTGCTATTTGCAATTTATCTGGAACCATTATGTTTAAGTGTGCTTCTAAAGTCTAGCATCAGAGGCAACTGATACGATGCTGAGGAAGTTAAAGTTCTAGCTTATGCAGATGACATTGCCTTCTTTTGCGCTGATAAACCCAGCGTTCAAGAAGCAGTCAACACTACGTTACATTTCTGTGAAGTCGCTGGCGCAAGCCTAAATTTTGATAAAAGTAGTGGATTCTGGCTAGGCATGTGGGCCCAAACTCCTTCGGTCTTCGCAAATATTCATTGGAATGCTACTTCTATAAAATACCTTGGTGTTCTTCTTGATAACTATCGTTACAGCGGCCCACGCTGGACCGCTGCGATAACTACGATCCGCCGAAAGGTGGCAACATGACAAGGACGGGAGCTTTCTATTTTTGTCAGAGCGAAAGCGTGCAATATATTCCTTGCATCAAAGCTTATTTATATTCTGCAGGTGTTGCACTGCTCTCGTGTACACATTCAAGCCTTTCATAGGATATTTGCCTGCTTTATTTGGAGCTCTTCCTGGGAACCCATGAGAAAAGACAATTTTTTCTTCCGCCTGAAAAGGGTGGCCTCGGCCTTGTGCATTTGTTCGTGCGACAGTTGGTGTTGCGATTTTTTTACCTAAAAGATGTGTGTCACCCCTTTCTTTTAGCAGTTCTTTGTAACCGTCTATGTTACCACCTTCCTTTTATTCATGTCACAACAAGCGTTGCCAAGGAATTGCCATTGCGGGGATTCCTAAAAGAAATTGTTGATACTGTCAATTTTTTGAAAGCCAGGTTTAGCTTAGAGTATTTGTATACTATTGACAGAACAAATTTAACCGCTACACTTGTGAATAACCTTTTCCCAGAACCTGTTATCGAAAGCCATATTCGCTTTTGCCTGGTCACGATGTATTATTTCGTGTATACGTAGAATGTGGATATCTCCTTCAGCGAAAACATTTTTCTTTAAACTGCACACTTCTACGCCGCCAGTGAAAACGTGGCTGAATGAAAAATCAATATACGTACCTTGGACAGTGAATTGTAGACTCTGTAATCAACCTGAGACTATAGAGCATTGTTTTATTCATTGTCGTGACGCTTTTTTATTTTTGAGACTTTCTAGAAAAAAACTTCCAATCACAGCTCATGGTATTAGGTTCCTCCCATTCAAAAAGAGTCTGACTGATAATACTCCTTATGACCTATTCATGTTGTTGGGAATTTATTCATTATGGAAAAGTCGCATGATTGATAGACACGCCGAGCCACCGCGGTCGACGAGATTTGTATTCCGAGAAGCAGCTGCTCAAGTGCGCAGTGTTGTTGAGACTTTTGACCCTGTTCCGGAGTGGCTTCCCGTTTTTGACGCTTGTGTGTGTTTGCCTGACTTCTGATGAAGTATGCTGTGTGTACTTTACTGGTGATAATTTCATTCATTAAAGAAAAAAAAAGCAACAGCGTGGCTAAGTGGTAAAATACTAAGCTGGCACCCAGCGGACCCGGGTTCAAGCCCCACTGTGTCATTGGCACTTGCTCTTTTTTTTTCCCTAATTTCGTACGATGTGGTTGCGGACGCCGGCGGCGGACAACTACGGCGCCGCGCGTGACCGAGTTTTGATCTCGTAACAGCTGTCGCTGTCAAAATCCGTAGATCAGGCTTGACAAGGTATGTACCCCCGAGCTTGACAAACATGGCCTACAATGCACAGAAGTGTGGCAGCTTGGGCTGGTTGGTATGGCATGACGATAGTTATAGCGCGATAACAGAACGACGACACAGAGTCGTGACCCTCGTGTCCTTCATGTCTCTGTATCGTCGTCCGTTCTCGCGCTATAACTGTCGTCTACAATGCACAAACATGCAAAATGAGCACATGACAGTTCTCTACATGGGAACATCATAAATAAGCTAGTAAATTAAAAAAAAACAGTAATGAGATATGTCTAAAACAGCAGTGAATGAAATCAAAGAAGTTTTACGTTTATTGCTTGTAATTATTAGGTAGTAATGCTAATTCTGGTACCTTAACATGTGGGTTGAGTGATTTTTTCGCGTTCTTGGCACCCTTCAGACTTCATGCACCCTCAGAGTGCGCACATGCTTAGCCTGACCTAACGAGACAATTCTGTGAAAAAATTAGTCATAAAATTATCCGGCGCCCATTGAATGCCCTTGTGGAGCCTCAGCATTCCCGAAGCCAATAAAGTATTCTAGCACATGTATCTGTATACCGGAATACTTTTGTCGCCTTTTTTTTTTGCAAACGCATTTCGTAAATATATAGTTACGAGAAGGACGAATGTATCTAAGTGTCTGAATTTCAGGCACCCAGCGCGAGCATTTCGACATCTGTATTGCGCAATACTTTTCCGAGTATCTCTGCCAGCAGCCTTGTTATGAACAAGGAAATCCCATGACAGGGACAAATCATGATGAGCATAGTCCGAACACATGCCCTGAAAAGTGCAGCTTACCTGAGCTGTACAATTGCGCCGGCAGGGACACGCTTGTCTGAACACCGACTAGTAAAAGAGGCAGCATGCAACCCAAGCTTGGCGCGTCTACAGGTGGGCAGCGTGTAGAAAAAATTAGCGCGGTAACCGCTTATGCACAATCACAAAGGAAGTTTTGTCGTTATGTGTTTCTTTGGTGATTGTGTTTAACCGCTACAAAAATGCACCCCGCCCAGCACACTTCCTTTTTTTATTATTCCGATTGCAATTATATGGACACTCTCGGCCATGATGGATTTTTTGGTTGACATCGGCATCTATTTCATGCACCGTGTATGTGTATGTATCTATATATGTTAAAACGTAAGAAATATAAAATATCCAGAAAAACCGCTTTCGCGCGCGAAATCGAACGTGGGACCATTGTGTCGTGAAAGCGAGGCGTTAACCACTGAGCCACCCCGGAGAATGTTCTTCACATTTCAAACGGCAAGCTATTTATACCTATCACTTACCGCTGCTGTGTTTTCAACATTACCAGAAAGATGGCGCAATGAGCGCACGTCGCCTATCGGTTAAGAAGAAAATGAAGGAAACGGAGACTGACATGTGGAAAATGGGCATGATTAAGAAGTCCGCACTAGAGATCTATCGAACTTTTAAGCAGGAAATCGCCAAGGAAAGTATCTATGATAATACTCGGGGTAGTTCTCTACTGTTTGAGGCAAGGACGGGAGTACTACGAACCAAGACATGTCGGGCCAAATACAAAGGGGTAGACACAGTATGCAGTGCGTGTGGAGAGGAAGAATAAACTGCCGAACACTTGATAATGTTCTGTAAAGGGCTTCACCCTATAGTTCAGGATGATGGTGCAGAGTTTTTCAAAGCACTGGGGTTTAGGGACCGGGAGGGCAAAATAGACTTTAAGCAAGTAGACTTAACTAGAAGGAGGTTATCTGATTGGTGGCTAAAGTCAAGGCACGAGTGAAAATTAAACTCTTCACTGCAAAGTACGAATCCTCAAACTCACTTTTTAAGGAAAAAAAATAAATATAGTTTTTGGTTCATTAAGTATTACGGCTTGGTGGCGCTAGCCACCGCCCGATTTAAAGGGTACAGCCATATCCATCCATCCATCCATCCATCCATCCATCCATCCATCCATCCATCCAGCCACATCGCGCAGCGGCGCCCGCTCTAATCTCCTACGAGTACTTTGGCCGGCTTAGAGAAGGGGAGCGACGCTCCCTCGCGCGACCTTAGCTCGCGATGGCGAGGAGGGGAGGATCGTACGCCTTGGCTGGCCTCGGGCTTTACGTGGAATCATTCTGCTGTAGTTACCGGGCGCACAAAAGTCACTGCAATCATTGAAGTCTCCGTTCGCAAAAAGCGCGCGCTTTTCAGCCTCACCGAAGTAACAAATGATACGCTTACTCGCGTGCGTCCGTACCTGTGAGTACGTTTCGTGCGTAATTTGTGCGCGAGAAACGCGGGACACATTTCGATCTGCTTTCCATCCTTCGCCTGACTTTTTAAATTGTTGCTATCGTGTTCATTGCTTCGCATTTGCAGCAAAGTTGTGACTTTTTTGCTTGTAAATCAGTGTGGTTGGGGCCTGTGTTTGCTCAGGTCGTGTAATCATTTATTTGCAGTGCTTTCAGTGCTATACCCGTTTTATTTGAGTATTGGATCTAATTATTGGCCGTGAGATCAAGTAGAGTCACGGCCTGGCGGCAACTGGCTGAAGAGGCGAAATGTGGATTGCTTCGTGCGTCGTCTGCTAGAGCCACGTCTTGTTTCTATGTGCACGTACGTCATGCACATTCTCAAAGTGCGGTTTGTCCAGTCATGTCAGCGCGAGTGTAACTGTTTCTACGTATGCCTGAAACGGCGTACGAGAGCATTTGGTCTTGCTCGGCTGTTGGAATGTAAGGTTAAATCAGCGAAAGCTCATTATTTTACCGTAACACTTCCTGAGTTCATTAAAAATCACCCCTCTAAGTTTTGGCGGTTTTTGGGTGAACGGGAAAATATTCTGAAAGAAATAGCTGTAAATGGTAAAATTGTAAGAGATGACAAAGAAATAGCTCAATCATTCAATCATTGCTTTCAATCAGTCTTTTCACCAGGCAGATCAGTTCCTAAACGCCCAACGGATTATTCAAATATACCTGTTATTTCGGATCTCGGAATACTGGTATTATTACGAAAGCTTGATCCTAGAAAAAGTCCCGGCCCCGATGATCTTCCTAATGGATTCTTGAAACGGTATGCTGATCAGCTATCTGCCTTTTTAACTAACATTTTTTCAGATCTCTCTCACATCAGGTGAAGTCCCGTATGATTTTTTGGTTGCTAGGGTCAAACCACTGTTTAAAACGGGAGAGAAACTTTCAATTTCTAACTACAGACCCATTTCCATCACAAGTAGCTGTTGTAAAATGTTGGAGCATGTTATTGTAGGGTTCATTCATGAATTTCTGGCTGAAAGGAACATTTTGTCGCCCTATCAACACGGTTTTAGAAAAAAAAATATGTCCACTGTTACGCAATTGGTCACTACTGTTCATCACTTCTCCGCGGTATTGGACGAGTCTGGACAAGTTGATGTGGTTTTCCTCGACTTTAGCAAGGCCTTTTACAAAGTGCCACACGATGAGCTTTTGTATAAACTTGAACACATTGGCTTTCCTGATTGCCTTTTGAACTGGATAAGAGCTTATTTAAATAACAGAAAACAGTATGTTGATATTAATGGTTGTTTCTCTAATTTTCTTGCTGTTACCTCTGGGGTACGACAGGGCAGCGTGTTGGGACCGCTGTTGTTTCTTCTTTATATAAATGATTTAGCCCACGTAGTTCCCGAAACTGTCTCCATCAGGCTGTTTGCCGATGATTGTGTTGTTTTTAGAGAAATTCGCTCACCTGATGACTGTGAAGTTTGGCAGGAATCCCTGGTTGCAATAGAGAGTTGGTGTGAGCAGTGGGGAATGATGTTGAATGCCGGAAAATGTGCATTTCTACGAATAACGCACAAAAAACATTTCTTCAACTCCCAGTACTTCTTGCAGAACACTTGTATTGCAGATGTTGGGGAGTACAAGTACTTGGGCCTCACTTTGAACTCTAATTTATCTTGGTCATGCCACGTAAAACGTATTTGTTCTGCTGCATTTACTAAGTTGTGTTTTTTAGACGAAAATTAAGACATTCTCCAAGGCGCGTTAAGCTTTTAGCCTATGAAACTTTTGTTATAGCTAAACTTGAATATGCTTCCGTGATATGGGATCCGCACTTGAAAAAAGATATCTACATGCTTGAGCTCGTTCAGAGAAAAGCGGTGCGTTTTATTTTTAACAAATATGGGCGTTACGATTCTCCGTCGAAGCTCATGACTGATAATGGCATTCAAACCCTAGCACTTCGTAGACGCTTGGCCCGTTTACTCTTCCTCAACAATATTGCTACTTCTAAGGTGAAAATAACTCCGTCAACTATGATTAAACCGCTAAGCACAAGAAGGACCCGTCACACGCATGCTCATTCCTTTCAGCCTATCTTCGCCAGAACTAATCAGTTTAAGCACAGCTTCTTCCCACGTACAATTTTCGAATGGAATGCGCTCCCGGAAGCAGTGATACAAGCCAAAAAATTTTCCCAAGCGCCCCAGGAAAGCATCTGTCGCTAAGTGTATACATTGTATGGTGTGCTATGCCTTGACCAATCTGCGTTGTACTCCTTTTTATCGTTATTATTTTTATTCTTTGTATGTATGTGTAACAGGGTTATGTGTATTGCCGATTGCCCCTCCTGCTTGGGCCACAAACTGGCCTGCAGTATTCGCAATAAATAAATAAATAAATAAATAAATAAATAAATAAATAAATAAATAAATAAATAAATAAATAAATGATGCATTGCAATAGGGTCGGCAAGTGCAACTTTCCAGAGTACTGTTTATTGCCATCGTACCCTCAATTCACCCGAATACTTTCAGGGTGGGTGCCGCTTTCTGCTTAAAGCACATCGCAAAATGCTCTTGGCATCCTCCCAAACATGAAGGCTATTAAATGGTGTGTGAACGCAGCGTTTTATAGCGACTCGGTTGTTCAAAAAAAAAAAAAACAAAAAACAGGCTATAGGTCATGCAGGTGCGCGCTGTTGGTAGGTGTAAAGTACAGCACTGTAGTTTATCGATCATGCTAGATCATCTGGCCCTGGTACCACTGCATAGAAATATTACTATCACCTAAACTGTGACACATCGGTACTTAAACTATACTTAAAACAGAGTTACCGTGCACAACCGTGTGTTTAGACTTAAAAGCGCTTTAAAGAGCCCAGACATTGCAAATTAATTCAGACGGCATGCCTTATACATAATGTCGTATAACTTTGCTCAAAATTTCATCTTTTTTACATTGTATGCAGCGTTTGTGTGGCATTTTGTGGGGATGCTGACACCCCCTGTAAAGTTGCTTGCGCTGCGTGGCGCTCGTGTCTCGCACAGAATCCGTATTTCGGAGGGTGACAACTATTGAGATTGAGCTATAGGTGGCGTTGTCTTCGCGAGCGGTGATCACCACTATCATCATCATGGTTGATAGAGTAGTAGCGCCGGCGGGGACCCCTGGCGGAAGCGAAGCCTTGGTGGCGGTGCGCAAGAAATAAGCTCGTCTTTTTTTTTTTTTTTTTCTACCGCTGAGGATAGGCCCCTTGCCACCCCTACCCTTGCTTCTGGACTGCCGCTTCTGTTGATGACGACCGTTCCACTGCTCAATTAATCTTCCCTCTTCTTTCCACTTTTCTCCCTTTTCCCTTCCCCGCAGGCACTGTGCCGTGCTCCCGATCGGGTTGCAGAAATTAGGTGCCTTTTCTCATCTTATAACCACTACCACCACCACTTTTTTTGGCCTGGGGCGGTGGCGCAGACAGTTGCCTCCAGCGATGGGTCTGCCGTGGACGGCACCGCGGGCCGTCGGCGGTGGGCCCACGTGGTGAGTCAGGCGTTAGCGACACCGCCTTGTTTATCCTGGGGCGGTGGCGCAGACAGTTGCCTCCAGCGATGGGTCTGCCGTGGACGGCACCGCGGGCCGTCGGCGGTGGGCCACGTGGTGAGTCAGGCGTTAGCGACACCGCCTTGTTTATCCTGGGGCGGTGGCGCAGACAGTTGCCTCCAGCGATGGGTCTGCCGTGGACGGCACCGCGGGCCGTCGGCGGTGGGCCCACGTGGTGAGTCAGGCGTTAGCGACACCGCCTTGTTTATCATGTTGTTGAGTGTGGTTTAGGGCCAAACAATATAATATTGTGTAAGGATGTCTTAGCGTGTTGATCACGATGACGAAATAAATGTGTATTGTTTGGTTTGTTCCGACCGCGTCTGCTGTGTCCGTTCACTCCGAGAGCTTAGTGGCGCTCGCCACATCGAGACCCCACGATTGTTAGTGACCGACGGAAGGCAGTGGACATTTTTAGTCTGAAAAAAAAAAAGAAACATGCTTGTCCCATCAACCAGGCTTTTGTTGTAGCACTCTCATGCGCGTTATCCTTCGAAGAGAGCTTTCTGCTGAACTCTTATATAAGATTTTTATATTTTTACGGGTGCAAGAGCATGTGCCTACACGTGGTAAACGCAGTGTAGCGCAACGCGCCGTCAGCCACTAAGCTTTCCTGACAAGACTTATCGACATTCCCACGTTTCATGGTGAACAGAATGAGAAAAAAAAAATCATATGCGAACGGTGGTCACTGAACTAATCGCACAGATATACGGGCTTTTTACGATCTTTCTTTCTCTCTTTTTTGTAGTATGCAGATGACAAAGATATAAATAAGTATTTACGGCGCGCTACAGCAGTGCGTAGCAGGCGGGCCACAAGGTAACCACGTACAAACAAAGCAAAGGCTTGATTTAGTGCGAAAGCGTGAGGAGAGTCACCCAGGGCGAGCATTCCTATGAAAGGCATAATGCGCTTTACTCACGTGTAATGTTAACGTTGCATAGGCGTCGTGCACCTATTCAGTAGAGAAGAGTGTAGATATTAACAGTAAACTGTAGTCGGTGCATTTGATCCGCCGACAATCGGTTCAGACCACTGTTGCGACGCGCACCTCCGACGACGTTACGAAGGGCGCTACGAATCTCACCGCTGCAACCACTGTTTCGAAAGACGGCGACGCCAACACGGTCCCGAAGGCGCCACTGCTTCGAACTGCGCCGGGAAGGTCACCAGCCGTTTGGTAGCGTAGGTTTTTCAGCTCGCGACTGCTTCTGCGCAGAGCTGATAGACGAGCGGACTAGACGACGGTGAGTGAAACAAGGTTTATGTACAGCGTATATACAGAGGCGTTACAAATTCGGCGCTGGGGCCGACAGAGACGCGAAGAGCCGAGCTCTTCTCTCTAACACATAGCTCTACTCTCAAATGGGTCTGCTAACACATAGCTCAACTCTATCACATAGCTCATCACATAGCTTTCTTCTCTGACACACATGTCTGCTCTCCAACAGGTCTGCTCTCACATAGGACTGCTGCTCACATAGGACTGCTAACACATAGCTCTCTCTGACACACAGCTCAACTGCGACACACATCTCTGCTCTCACACAGGACTGCTAACACATAGCTCAACTCTGACAGACAGCTCAACTGCGACACACATGTCTGCTCTCACACAGGACTGCTAACACATAGCTCAACTCTGACACACATGTCTGCTGTGTACCTTTTCTGCTATTTTGATGCACTGCGTTAGTGAGAACAGATTGTCTTTCAACCTCCTGTGTTTCCGAAACCCATTCTGCAGTTCCCCCAGCACCCCCTCGTCCTCTATTCATGCCTGCAGTCTTTCCTTTATAATCTGCATCGCCAGAATGTAGACCACTGATGTCAGTCACTGTTATAGGACAATAGTTGTTTATGTCAGCTTTGCCCCCGTTTCCTTTATATATCATGCTCATGCTGCTAAGTTTTCATTCCTCGGGGACTTCACCATCGACTATTGTTTTGCTCTCTACCTCTCTCAAAGTCAGCTTAGACTTGGGACCCAATACCTTTATCAGCATAACTGGGATGCCATCAGGGCCTGTTGATGTACTACTATGAACCCTTTTCTCAGCCCTTTGCCACTCTCGTTGTGAAAATGGAGCCACTGCTCCACTCGATCTATCCCTGTCTCTAAAGGCGCATAACTCACTTCTTTGTTCAAAATTTTCTTATATATTCGATAGCTTCGTCTCCTTCTAACCAAACACCTTGAGCTGTAGTTATAAACCTCTGCTCTAGGTTTGTCTCATTTCTTAGAGAGTTTAGATGGTTCAAAAATTTTGTAGCTGCCTTTCTATCCTTTGATGTACTTCTGCCAGTCACTGAGCTCCATTTATTCTAATCTTTTCATTGATTAGAAGGGATACTTTCCTTATGCAGATTAGAAAGATGTCCCTCCCTCCTTTTTTTTTTTTCATCATCTGTCGATTCACCTCGCTGCTTAGCACGTCTGTGTTCTCTAGAGTCTTCCTATAGGCACTGCGCCGTGCTCCCGACCGGGTTGCAGAAATTAGGTGCCTTTTTTCATCTTCTAACCACTACCACCACCGTTTTGCTATGGCGCTCTTAACTTCCTCATCCTACCAATTCTTGGGTTTGTGTCTCATTTTTTGGAGTGACTCGTCACGTGCCTTAGTCAGCTCTAGCTAGAACAGTCTAATCAGATTCGTGTACGTCCACACTGTTTTATTATCCTTAGTGATTACTTTTTCAGCTTGTTTAGTTGTTTGCTTTTAGTGTATGTCGCGAGCGCCACTGCGTGGCGCTTGCAGAAAACTGAATTCAGGGCGACTCCGCTGGCATTACGAGCCATCCGCCAGGCAGTTCTGTGTCAGGCATCTTAATAAAGGAGACGTTCGACGATCATGGCGCTCGGCCTCGCACCGAGGCTGAGCCCATGGCACCAATGGATGAGCAATCATTTGCGAGACCACTCGGTGGTGGCCTAAATTTCCACTGTTTCTTCAATCCCGCAACCACGTAAAGGACGCGTTGCAACGTTTTTCAGGTGAGGCTACTTCGAGCGCCGCACTGAAGGTGTGCATTGGCCTTTGCTTGACTTCAGGGCGATGCCTGCGCGGTAGCAATCCAGCCAGTGATCACCTGGGGGTTCGCTGAATCGAGGCTGAGTGTTTTTGAGGTAACCAAGCTTTTGTCGCTCCTCGATGCTGGGAACGAACTGCCTGTAGTATCCGAAGCAATGTAACTCGCAGATCAAAGGCAAACCGTGATGGCCTACTGAACGTAGTAGCGCATGTAGGAAATGTGTTATATAAATAACAGTTCACGCCACCACCTCGAGAATGCCCCGTTTTGCGTTTCCTTTGTTCTCGATCAAGTATTCATCTTGCAGCTGCCGACTGATTCAAGACATTTGTAAACATCGTACGTGAAGGCTACATACGGCGAAAACATGTTTGCACTCGGGGCAAAACGAAGCTGTATTGCACAATCATTTCGATAGAGTGCTTGAGACAGTTGAATCGTGTGGAATTTATGACCGTTTGAACAATTATTGCCGGTTAGTACGTGAAGAATGGATGTATTTACCGCGTACTTCGGACTGTCGCCGTCTGATGACTCCGTCGCCGAAGCAGCTGTCATCTGGAGTGGCATCTATGTGTCGTTGTTCTTGCTGGAAATTTAAATAAAGTTTAACAGTTCTAGCTTGCTTGCGACATGGTACAAGCTATTGCTGTACTATAAATGTGGTTATTCAAATAAGCATCGTGAGATGTTTCATCGTGGCAGGAGACCCGCACTCACAACATTGTGCTAACGATAATTACACTTGATTGGCTCGCAGTTTACCGGCTACGCAATGTAGTCTGATCCCACAGAATGGCTAAAGGAAAGGCATAAGGCTTTTGATGTAATCTGCTATAAATGCCAGCCAAGTGCCTGGCACTTATTCCTTTCACTGAGAACTCCTCTCTGTGGTTAACTCCAAGGGACCCAAAATACTTATCAATGTTTAACAGCGTTGGCCACAACAGGTATCAAGTTAAAAGTGTGAAAGGCAATTTATTTTCAAATGGATTCTGTAATGTTCATTTGGGCTGGCAGCCTAAGAGGAGAGAATAGCTGTCCAGAGAGTTAAGTTCCTGTGCACTGCCTCTGGCACAGCTTGGTGCTGAAGTTTTGTGACTTTCTAATATATTCTATAGCCTCGGAGAAAGATAAGTGGTTTCAACCTGCCTCAACTTCTCATCATCTCATGCATGTGCATTCAAGTGGCTGGATGTTGCATGCATTTCTTTTAAAATGAGGAACCGATTACACTTTCTTGATCGTCGTGGCGTGCATTAGCTCCATCAGTGCTGCAGAGCGCAGATATTTGTCGAATTGATTTCAAAACTGAGCCTTGGTCCACGAATCAAGTTCAGAATCGGAAGTTTTATTTCCCAACGAAATTGTTGAAGATCCTTCAGGCGAAAATCTACACTATACTGCTTGAATGTGCCTGAAGCTCCTCACATGGCAACACTAAAGTCGGCATAGATATCCAAGTACACAATTTCAATTCAACTGAGAAAATAGGGTATTTTAAATAATACATACAAGCACACGGTATCTATGAACAAAATAGAAATGTAGTGCATTTCGTCAGAGTAAATGTCAAAATACATTGTTATCATCAGAAATAGTCGTAGTGACCAAAAAAAAAAGCACTAATATTAAAGGGCTTATGCATAATGGTATGAAACACTGTTTATTGAAACACTGAGCATGAATAGATAGAAAAGGAAACAATGCAAAATGCAAGAACTGTTCAACCTCATTTATGCTTTCATTTGGATTTGTAAAAGTTCTCTGATTTGTTTGCACATTGAAGTAGTTAAGGCAATTCTTTCCCTTTCGAATTTATTTAGCAATGACGGTAGGCTATGTCTCCGCGATTGCATGAGATAATTTGTGCAGCGGAATGGTACGAGCTACCTGTCTTGGCTACGAGCGCGTGAGTCACTTTTTTAGGGTTCAAGTCATGAGGTATGTTTTAAAGGGGCCTTCCAATGCTTCAAAACAGCGGTGCTGACCGCATCAACGCATAGTGGCTCTTGGCAAAACTATTTTGAGCGGAAATCTTGATGGATGGCGCAGGCCTGTGATTGGATAGATGTAACATTAGAATTAATTGTGGCGTTGCATGAAAAATGAGGATTACTATAGCGTTTATTTTTTCTTTAGCACAGGTTTTGTCTGAATGCAGAAGAGACTGAGCCTCTCCAACTTTTTCAGCTTTAAAGCTGCAAACCTAATAAAAAAATGCATAGACACAGCACTGGAAGAAATAGGCCGGGGACGCTCCAGGGGCTGTTGTTTGAAGAAAGTGAAGGGGAAAAGTGTAAGAGCGTTGATATATAGACGCCGTTGCAACAAGAAAGACCAGTAAAACTACAAAAAATTACAGAAGCGTTCGCGAGTTGCCTGATTTCGCACGTGCGGTTAGCTTTTCAGTACCACATTATTTGTAACCCTTGCAACGGCGCCCTCAATACGTTGGAAATAGCGGGCAATATGGCATACAAGCTTCCTGATGAAAGAGCTTTCAGTTTATTTTATTGGGGCGCTATCCTGCATCATAAGGAAAAAAAAAACAACAAAGTCGGGTGACTCCGCAAAATCGAGTTGAGGGTATGCATTCATTCTACTGTATTTCAATTTTTCTAGGCTGATTAACATTGAACTGGGTGCCCATATTGCCGCCATTCTTGCAGTACTAATGTTTTAAGCCTTCAGTCGACGCAACCAGCTAGTAAAACATGCCAAACAATGAGGTCTTGAAAAGATTTAGAGAATTGTGTGATATTGTCGGAGCCGAAACAAAATGAATATAGAAGCCAGTGTTCATAAAGACTTGTCGCGCATTGTGTACTATGTTTTTGATAAAGTTGTGCAGTGGAATGGAAATTAAGCACATTCGATATTTGTCAAAACACGCATTTTTGAATCTGAAAATGTGCACGAATGTCACCTTTTGTGGTGGTGGACCTCAGAAGCACACAGTAGTTCAGATGAGATTGAAACAAGGTGTAATATATCTGTAGTTTTACCCTCTCTGGAAAAAAATGCCAACAGCGAGACAGCTCACCAGTGGCACATGACAATTTTGTGACTAGTTCTACGGGATGGGTCCAATTTTGATCTTCTGAAAATGTAATGCCTTATACTTATCATTTCCTCAATATTTCAATGGGAGCACCATCCAAGGATAATTCTTTATTGAAAAAAGACTGCCTGCCTCTAGCTCTGAATAATATGGCCTTTGATTTTGAGCTGTTAATTGTTACAGCATTATTACGAGACCATGTCAGCAAATTGGAAAGAATAATGTAAGATTTATGCAACAGATAATCAAGTTCATGACTAGAGACAAATTTGTATCGTCAGCGTACAACACAATGAATGCATCACTAACACTTTCAGCAATATCATTTACATTAATTAGGGTCGGTCCCAATATGTTACCCTGCAGTACTTCTGCTTTAATTTGGAATTTGAAGAGCAGAATTTTTTAATAGCAACATACTGGGTCCGCCTTGAAAGATGCGATTGAATCAACAAGTTTGCCATGCCATGGATACCGTAGGTGTCTAGCTTTCTAATTGGGTTTATTATTTAAATGAGTTAATGCCTTGTTTTTATTTATACTTATACCTACAGTGCCCTCAGGGGGCATCGTTCTAGGGTGGTTTACAAATTCAAAGTACATTTAAATCAGTGGGAACAAGTTGAATTGCACGGCACAGAAAAAATAAAAACAAATCAAACTTTTACTGTAAACATATCTAAGGTCAGTAAATCTTGTCAATTCTTAGTTCTTTTTAGCATAACAACGCTTTCCCTGTCGACCTGCCTGAGGCAAATGCATGCTGACAGTGAGGAAAAATGTTATTTCTACAAAAAAAAATGTTGAATAATGCAGATATCACCTTTTTTAAAACCTTAGAAGAGGCAGAGTGAATAGAAATTAGCTTGTAGTTCCTCAAGTTATTTCGATTGCCTCATTTTAAAACCACTAGAACCCTGCCTTTCTACATAGCACTTGGAAAATGGCCAGATTCTAGAACAAGATTAAAGATAAATGCAAAGTGCATTGCAATGTCATAATTTACAAACTTTATGGTTCTGATTTGAATACCATCTGCATCCATAGCATTGTTGTTTTTTAGACCAAAAAAAGTATACAAAAAGTATGCAAAAGCTGGCTTGAAAAAAATACTATGCGGACATCTATTAACAGCAGTGCCACTGACTATCCAATGATGCCCCACGATGGGATCGTTGAAGCTTTCAGTTTAAGCGATGCCCATTACTTTTCCAATATTGAGGGGGACTTTATGAAAAGGCTGTTTCACAGTTTTTTTTTTCTTTTGTCCTATGGCTTCGTTGGTAACTTTGCATGTTTTTTTTTGTGGATGGATATTTTTCCTGCGCTCATGCTAAAACAGTTTCACGATGGTGGGCTGTAGCCCTTTGTAGTTCCGTGTTCATAGTAATCCGTAATTTCTTAAATGCAATGAGATTGCTTGTCATTAGCACGCATGAAAATTTATTAAATTACCTATTTTTCCTATTTATAATCTTAATGTGTTGAGGCTGTATCCAAGGCTTTCTAATACGTATCTTTACCTTGCCTGTTTTGAGTGGAAAAGACTAATTGTAAATACGAATGAAAATTGACAAGGATTTGCCATATGCCTCACTAGTATTTTTTTGTTATATAAAGGGAACCAGTCTGTGTGCAGTACAAGGCCATGAAAGTGTTCCATTTTTTTTCTTGACTAACATCTATAACTGAGTGTGGTATCAGACAAGCATTTTTCATGAAATGAACATGCTATGAATATCGGGCAGTGCAGTAGTCGCTGATATCATAGCTGGTAGTCCCGGCTGTGTAAATATGCGTACCAGCGTTCGACTAGTTTGTTCAACTGAAGTATTTATTTATTAGAATTTTGGTTTAGTGAAAGCTTTTTGCAATCGCTGGGGATATTCTAAAAGTTTGTTCTTCTGAAATATTCGCTGAACCAATGTTTGTACAGTGAGAGTTCACTGTATTTACTCTTGCACTGGGGCACATTCAGGTTCAAGCTTAGCAAACATGCAAAACATGCGTTGTTGCCTGATGTACCCCTGCATACGCATTCAATGTTGCATGAATATCTTTTATGAGGAACTGAACATTCCATGATATGTGGCTCAGTTTAAATCAGATTTAGGTAAGGTCGATTTTCTTTTTGAGGACCCTGTATACAGCTTCCAAAATACACAAAAAACATGTCATCAGTAATTAGATACGTAATGATTAATGTATCAGAAAACTAAAATGTTTCTACTGCAATGTATTATTCTTGTGCTTGTGCACTGTCACGACAAATTTCTTGGTTGATTTTAAATTTTGTAGCCACCTTGCATTAAGGTAGAAAGTGTCCTCCAGTCCTCTGGGAAACATGTTATTTCTCTCAATGGGCTACAATGGTTTTTTATGCTGCATATGCAAGAATAGGGCTACTTTGATTTTGTGGCACGAATGCTTGGAATGTGGTGACGAGTGATTGCGGCACAGTTTGAAGAAGTTCACTTGTGGGAGTGCATCGCTGATATCAGAAGTAGTGGGGAACATGCACAGTGCAGCACTTAACTTTTTCGTAGGATTTTTAAAGGAATGTTACTCCTTTTCTTTGTGCAGAATACAGTTGAACCCCTCTATAAAAGCCACTGGATATCAGGCACACCGGTGTGCCTGCATCGACACAAGGTTTAAAGAGAAAATGGGAGCATGTTACCCTGCTTATAAGAGACACCTCATTAACTTGTGCCCAGTATATGTTGAGCTATAATTACATGTGCTTATGTTGATATTGACTTCAGTGCTTCTACTGGTGCGTTTGCATACCTGGAAAACTGAACTTCACCAGTCAAGGTTGTTTGTGTAACGTCGGGGCTGGTTGCCTGATGTGCTGTTTGTTCATGAGACAGTATGCTCAAGCCACTAGGAGGTCATTTTTCTGGGGTGGGTTGCAAAAGTGCTTGTGTCATTCAGTCTATAGAGACTTTAATAGCTCAGAATAGGTCTTTATGCATACGTAGAAGCTAGAGCAAGTGTGGTTGCAAAGGGCAGTGAATTTGCACTATCGGATCCTTTGGAGCTCTGCTGGAACACCTGCTTCCTGTAGAGGTTCTTTAGATTCTAGTAAAACTGTTCATGGCCCAATTTGTTTTGGCTTGTAACTAGAACGAGCCGATCAATGCCAGTTGAAACCAGACTAGTTGCACATTTCCACCAGACCACTAACAGGGTGTATGATACTTTGGCTGCTCTTTAAAAAAAATAGTAGAATTGAACGGCATCACCATTACTGCCGAGCGTTGGGAATTTTTGACATACCAAAAAAACTTCAAGCAAGCAAGTAACGAAATGCATGCCACCTTTAATGCCAGCTGTGAAGTACTCATGGAGAACATAGCTTTCAGCATAAAAAATCTAGCACCATCATGTCTGAGGTATTTCATGCTAAAACCAATTGTTTTGTAGCCAATTACGGAGAGTGCACAGTGCATGTAAAAGCCCCCACTTTTTCGTTCTTTCTTGTCTGGGTGACGCAAGTTGTACCTTTGATAACTTCGTTTATTTGGTCTGTAGACACCCAAGAGGCGGCACACGGCATGTTTTGAAGTACGCTTTTTGTGTCAAGGTTTTCGTATCTGTGGCATTGGAGAATTCGCGTCATAAATCAAAGTATGCATCAACGTTGCATTTTAAATAATTTAACTGTGGAATCATTTAAATGTTGCTATTTGAGGCTGGAAAATCAAACAATTTATATTTTGCTAGGCAGTTTAATGATTCAGGCATTAAAGAGGCAATACCTCTGGAACGTTGAGCTTGTTGGATGAATGAGCCAGTCAACTCGCTGATGAATGCACTTCTTTCATTTGTGCAGGGCATGGCGTCCTCCCCGTTGATACTGCGTGTCAAAAGTGCACAGGGCCAGTTCAGGTTAGACACTCTCCATGTGGACAGCACGGTGGAGGAGCTGCTGGGCTGCTTATTCAGCTTGACAAGTGTGCCGCCAGCCTCAATGCGCCTACTGCTGTCTGACGCCCCTCCGCGGCCCTTGGACTGTACCGACCCGCAGCGCCGCCTCGACGCGCTACCCCTCCGTTCCGGTGACACGCTCATTGTCGAAGCCCGTCGTGAACAACCTGCAGTATGTGCTTCCTCTCGTCATAATGATCTTGAAACATTGAAATACAGTTCCACAGAAATTAACGCCAACAGGCACACTTGCCGTCATGTCTACCCTTGATTATTATTTTTTTTTTTGTGACAAATACTTGCCTTTAAGGCATAATATTTTTGTTAAATGTGTGCTGTTAGGCCTGTGTTGTGTATGAAGTGAAGTAGTGTCTTGTGGAATCTGTTTTCATGTATCCAGCAATTGTAACTGGCTGTGTCGCTGTAGCGAAGGCCGGCTTGAGCGAAATGACGGGAGCGTTCTGGCTGCAACCCTTTACATGTCCATAAAAGGTGGTATGTATCTGCTTGCATCGCAAGAGTGGGACAATATGGACATGCATCACCAACTCGTAAATGTGACTAGGTGCAGTGACCATTCCTGAATTTTCGGAGGTTCGCATACTAGGTCTTGATATTCACCAGTCCGGCAGTGGAGTGCACTGGTTTCGAAAAGTCAGACAGAGTTCCACAAAAACACTTCATCTGATTCGCCGCATTGCATCGAAAGCAGCTGGAGCTCTTACACATGTAGCTCGACAGCTTGTCTGCATAGTTCTGCAGCCAAGAATTTTATACCAGGCGCAATTTCAAGGGTTAACGTTTGCCCAGTTGGCACAGTTGGAGACTATTAACGGTGATGCTATGCGCACAATAACAGCATTACCTCGCATCACTCCCGTATCAACTTTACAGGAGCACGCCCAGCTTAACACAATTGAAGAGCTGGTTACGCAAAGTACCCTTGATTAACACTCCCATGTTTAAAGGCACATAAAGTCGAGGAGCTTAGTTGGTAGAGCATCGGATGCGTTATTTGAACGTTGCAGGTTTGTTCCTGCCAGTGGCAAGTTATCTTTTTGTCCACTCTTTCTTCTTCACATTTACATTATAGTTACTGCAAATAAAATCCACATACTTGGCATTAATGTCTGCTCTCATTAATACTGTGTCTAGTGAAAAAAATCGAGTCCTTAAATTTTGAATTGTTTTTCTTGGGTCCACAGACAGTAAAATTGTAAAACCACCTGTTCACCTGTGTTAAAGGGGTACTGACGCAAAAATTTTTGTGTGGATTGTTTTCGCTGCAGCATGTTGCCGGATGTCTATTAGTAATAACTAGAGATTGGATTATAACAGATGCCTATTTTGTTTTTGTGTTCTTATCTTACCACTTTGTTATATATGAGCATGAATTGGAGGTTAAGAAGGCTTTTTATAGTGTTTTCATAGTGCCTATAAATGCATATTTTCAATATTGGTGCCCATATGAACACTATTTATCCTAAACTTTTGCTTTGGAGTAAAGTTGGAGTGTGATGCGGGCTACCTTGCTGTCCGAAAATGATGGTGGCTCAGCAGATCGCTCAGATAGATCGGATCTCGCCGGAATGGTCGTCTGCACACAAGCAGATGCTTCTCCAGATGCTCTACGCGAGTAATGTTTAATTTTTTCAGATTTCAACACGAAGTAAGGCAGATAATACAATAGTTATGTTTGTTTATTTTAGCTTTTTCTTCTCGACGCGAGGGGGCGCCTCGTCTCCTGGAAGCCGTCCAGACGTGTTCCATTTCTCGAACAGCATGGGCTCGGTGCTGTCTTCTAAGCTGCCTGTGTAGACTGTCTACGATGCTGTCTAAGAATTGGAACACAGCCTTACGTAGGAAACTCTATGGTCTGCTCGCATCTTCTCGGCGTTTGCTAGCACGCGTAGCACTTCTGTGTAGCTGCAGGACGATGGAGAAGGAATGGCAAACTGTGAAGTGTCATCACGATAAAATAAGGTGCAAGTAAAAAAAATGAGATGTCGTCACAATTTTTGTTTTGTTTGTCATTTATTTGTTAAATGGTGCTTCACCAGGTCAAATGAGAAATTTCAGTTAGACACTGGAAATTATTGTGTGCCTAATGACAAGCTTTGTACCAAAAGAATTTTATAGTTGGTTCGTTGCGAGCCGCGAAAGCATGATGCGAGGACGTCAGCTAAAAAGCTTTGCCACTTGTTCGGTGTAGACTTCGCAAGCCGAATTTCGTACCGGCCCTCTTCTGTATCGAAGCATCTCGGAGTCAGAAGATCACACGATGCACGCGAATTAACACATTATGCGCACGCAAGGTTACATTTGCACAACATGCCCAAGCCAGGTCATGCACGCAGGCGGTGCTGTGTCATTTCCGCGTTCTCTGTATTGTACTGCCTGTTTCTGTGGGATGGACTCCTCTATGTGCGCACGTTTGGTGAGGCTGGCATGGATCATGTATTCTTACCACGATACGCAGCGTCGCACCGCTGGAACTGCTTTAAGAAACAATGCACGAAAAACACTCAAAGCATTGTCAGGGCTGGCACCGGCACGATGTGAGAACAGCAAGAACACCAACGCCAATGAAATGGAAGCAACTTAGCTGCAAATCTCGCTGAATATGAAGTTAATAAAAAAATAAATAACACGCAAAGATTCCGCTTGCATGTTTTAGTGTTTCAATCAACCTTCATTCTTACATTCCAGCAACAGATTGCAAGAATTATTCAAGGTGACGAGCGTAATTTGTGCAGTGTCACGTACTACTTTGACATGCGCAGGACCATTCCTTGTTGTATACAACACCTCCACAATGTTGGGGAATGAGATGAAGGGCAAGTGCGATTCACCTTTTTTCAGGATGAACGTTGCAAATCTTGGCAGGCGATATTGTGAACGTCCAGCACATGTGATTCTCTTGCTTGCTCAAAATGCTCAAACCTGATGAGGGGCTTTTTAAGGTGTTCGCAGACACGAAAATGGACCCTGTGTGAATAGACCTGGTTAATACAAGGTTTAAATACCATTCTGGCCTATTAGTGGTCTGGCTATTTGCTCCTGTGCGGCCTTTCTCTGCCATGCTGAAAAGAAAAAGACCCAGGAGCGTGTTCATTTGACAGAAGACACTTAACTCACCATGCTAGACAATAAAAGGAGACACTGTGTTCTGCTTAACCTGCGGAGAAAAAAAATTGCATGTCTATGCTAAGCCATTGGGGCCTTTGCACCACAATAAAAACAGTCTTTCTGTTTGTTTTTCTGTTGTTGACACAGGTCCCACACATATTTCTTCAAAATTTGAATTTCTATAAAATTTATTGTGCCTATAATTACAATTTATGGCTCCTGAAATTGCGTTTTGCCTGCCTATTTTCGGTGCCTAAAACCCGATGTTTGGCGCCTGTAAATCCGGCCTCCTGCGGGCATGGCATATCGCTTGCTGCAGAGCGCGACAAGTAATTAATCACTGTTCATTTGCTGCTTACCAGTCTCTGTTCTGCTTTGGGAGAGATCTGAGAATGACAATCTAACATGGGCAACTAGTGCCATCTAGCTTGTGAAACAGCACGTGAAGCTGTGATGCACTTACGGCCTTTTGCATGTGGTATGTTCGCCGTGGGCACGGACTCGTGAGCTGCTGTCAATTATCAGCCCGCTGGTGCAAGCACACTCACTACCACAATGTTAGTTGGGTGTCTCGAATCTTGGCCGCAGTAGTGATGTTGTGGAATTTTAGGGTCCCATTCAGGTTGCTTTGTTTGATGACAGTGTTGCAAGGTGTAGCGTATAGCACTAGATCAGACACGGGAAATTAAAAATTCATATAAATTACCGTCCAAGCTGTACTCGCTGTCCAGATTTCGTAGATGATATACCCATGTTCATGAGCATCGATTCCACAGGCTATCTTCGCTTTAAAATTTTGTCAGTACCCCTTTAATAAGGCAAAAACCTTAGGGTCCTCATGTGAAGGCTATCTTCGCTTTAAAATTTTGTCAGTACCCCTTTAATAAGGCAGAAACCTTAGGGTCCTCATGTGAAGGTGACCTTCAGCAAAATCATTATGCGAGCACAAAATAGTTAAAAAAAGAAACACACTGTTGGCTCCCAAGTGTGTGCCTCAAGTCATGCGAGCTGTGCTTTCCTTTTGTGTCTGTTGTTTGTGTAACTAAGAAAATTAAAGTGGCATTGGAGTGACTTTATGTAGTAATATGGAAAGAGTGCACTATCGAAGACACTTAGCTCAGAGCTTAGTGGGCTGTTTGGTAGGCCAAAGAGGTATGCAACGCCAGAAGAGAAACACAAAGTGAGACGCAACAAGCCGAACGCCTTGCCTAATTTGGATGTGATGTTTCATTCCCTCTGAGACTTTCATCTCTGAATTATCTTTAGCAGTTGTGTAAGAGAGTCTCAAAATTTTTCTGTTGTGCAGGCATCTGTAGCAACGGCCAAAAATAAAAAAGAGCACCACAAGGAGCACAAAACGCTGCCACCGCACAAGCCAGCAGCTGAGAAAAAGAAGGAGCAGTCGCTGCCAGGTGTGCTGGTCAAGCGCCCCGTGCCGGCGGACAACTCTTGCCTCTTCACCAGTGTCTACCTGGCTCTCTCCAGTGGCGACTATGATGCTGGGGCCAGTGGTGCCCTTCGCCAGGTGAGACCCCATCTCATCAGACACAGCCGCTTTCATGTAAATCTTGTTATGCGAGCCGATTAAGTTAGCCAACAACAAATAGGCTGTAGAGTCAGTAGTAGCAACAGTACACTATTACAGTAATGGATGTGCACATTTCCATGCATTTTATTCTTCTATGTGGGTGCACTTACCAAACTCTACAACTATATTATGACATGTTTGGTTTTGAGGGCTTGTTAAGCATTTTGCATTTTCATATGCCTGCCTGTTATTGATGGAAGGCTGTGGTCGACCTCCAGATATCAACATCTGTGCAGCTCTTCAAGGAAAACCCTTTCTTTATTTATTTCTGTGTGTGCGCAAATTGTTTCAGGAAGAAACTGAGATAGCACAGTGTCTTTCCTATCTTCAGTTTTTTCCTGAGACGTTCTGTGCACAAAAAAAAGGTGGGGGGTGATCCTTTAAGAATGCAATACCAACCAGCCCAAGCAGCTACACTGTTTCTATGCAGAGAAAGCTTGTTAATTTGGGTCTCAGGGAACCAGAAAAACATGTCTAAATTAACTGAATGTCGAATTATTGAGTCTCATGAAAGTAATACACAAATGGTTATTATACCAATAGACTTTTATTTTCTTCATGTATACACAAATTCGGTTCTTGCTTTGCAAGAGAACACTGTAACAACTGAAATGTTTGAAGTGTGAATGACATGGACGCAAAAAAAGGCACGAGACAACAAATAAGTGCTGCAAGTACTTTTAAGGGTACCACATAGGCCCTATATGTTCCTAGCATTTTTGGTCATTTTGAGGCACCTTTTTGTCTGGGATATTCACATAATCCATACAACATTTTTCTTCCGAATTTTCCGCTCTTTTATTGCAATAGCAATTATATGGACACTCTCGGCTGGCTTTTGCCGTCCACGTCGCCATTCGTTGCCGCCATCGTTTTCCGTATATGTTCATGTATCTACATAAATATAAAAGTGACAAAGTTAGATAATTAGAAAAAAACACTTTCGGGCGTGCGGAATCGAAGTAGCAACCTATCACTCAGGAGCATGTGGCGTTAGCCATGGAGCCACGAAAACACTTGTTTTTCAATTCTCAAACAACAAATCATTCATATATACCACTTGATGCTGGCCGTGCCGATTTCAGGGCAGGTATCGGCGTGTTTTCAGCATCACTAGCGAGATTACACAAAAGAGCGTGCTCGTCGCAACACACCTCATGCGCACATCTCCAATGCGTACTTTGCCCCATGATGGGGTGTGTAGGTAGATGCTTGTGCGTGCGTGCACTTATCTCGTGGTGGGAGAGAATCGTATGCCTTGGGCTTTCACCGGAACAATTGCATTGTAGTTACCGAGTGCACCAAGGTCACTTCGCTCGCTGCACAGTCGCCGTTTGCAAAAAGAGCTCATTTTTCAGACACAGCGAAGTAGCACTTGTAATACTTGTTAATTCACGCTCATCTGTACCTGTGAGCACATTCTGTGCATTGTTTTTATTTGAGCAGCGTGTCAAGTGTCGAGCTATGAAGACTGTTAGTTTGCTGTAGTCCTGTGTGTGTTATTTTTATGTGTTATTTGTGCGTGAGCAGCATGCTGCACGTTTCAATCAGCTGGCTATTCTTCGCATGACAGTCCAATTTCTTGCTATCGCATTTATTGCTTTGCCCTTACAGCGAAATTGTGACTTTTTAAGTGAAGCAGGTTTATTAAAATCTCATCGATATTAGAATTTAAAATTTTTTTGACCAAGTAGACCTAAATTTTGAGTTAATTGAAATCTATAAAAATTGATAAAAACACAAAATCTATAAAAACACAAAAAATGTAAGTGGGAATAATTTCGATTCTGCTTCGGTAGCTGTAGGCATTCATGCAGGAAACAAGAAAAAATAAATAACTGTTTGTCTTGGAATGTGTAGAAAATGCTGTATTTACTCTCATAATCTTCGCACTTTTTTTTGGCGGAAAACCAATGCAAAGTTGGGGAGTACGAGAATTATGCGGGGAAAACTTTCCACGAAAACGTACAGAGTGAAAAAGAAAACAAAGTGGCCGCCCTGCAAGCTTTGAGTTGTACCGATTAAGACTTACCTCAACAATAAAAGCACAGGTTCAACACAAGGCAAGATTTATTTAAGACACAAAAGGGGCAAGCAAATAGTCGAGAATGGATAGCTTGTAGGCGTTGCGTTAGCATTCGTCTCTCAACAGAAGCCCGCAAAAGGTTAGAATATGACGTCAGTATTGTGGTGATGGCCATTTAACACAGAATCGTCCGCAGTTGCCTTCTGACGAAATAAAGTTCATCCCAGTCTTATGCACTCGGAAGGCCCAACTCGTCTTGGTGGCTTTGAGCTGCTGTCACCAGTAGCAAACACAAAACTCGTTGACTCCAAAGGGCCGTTGTTTAGTGCATGACCGATCGCTTTCATCTTGAAAGCAGCCGTACAGCTTCCGTATCGCCTCATTACGTAACAACATTGCGGACACAACGTACAAAACAGGCCGCAATGCGCACTTGCCACTTTGGCTTGGGCTAGATTGGATTTAATCTTCGTGCAGTAATAGTACGCTTCATGCTTCAGAGATGGCGCTAAATGGCATGCATTATCATCATCATTGGCTGGAACGAGCTGACAACATTATTGTGGCAATTTTGTGGGTGCAATAATTACTCTTGGAAAAAAAGAAATAGTATTTTTGTTGAGCGATGTGGGGGGAGCGAGAATTAGGCGAGTGCAAGGATTATGCGAGTAAATATGGTAATGGTGCCTAAGTAATCAAAAACATGGTTTTGAGATAATAGAGTTTAAAGTTTGAAAATGGTTGAAAAGTGAACACAATTTCTCACAAACATCGTTCAACTATTTCATTTCGTAGCTAAAAGCTCGATAATCCTTTCCAAAGTGAATTTTTTCACTTTGGAGCCTTCCATAATGCTTGCCTTACTTCTTTTATGAGCTGTAATGCAGCTCTATCCGCAGTGTGTAGTCGAATGTGGTCAACGTTGTCCAGCGAATTGACTGTAGTTTGGCCAGGCTTGAATCCTCACTATTTCTTAATTTAGGCTTTGTGATACTACAATCCTTAAATCAAAGAACAATATCCAATGTAGCAAACCTTAAGACTTTGAACCTAAACAAAAACTCAGCAATGCAAATCCATTAACTCAACACTCATACCAGGCCGTTCTCACGCGCTATTTCGTTCTAATTGCATCACAACTAATAGTCATGTTCATTAGAGCATACCCGTTGTGACCCCTCACGTGATAAGATGTTCACCGATGAAGAGCTTGCCTGTTGAACGTTCTGCGCCTCAGTATGTGACTGACATTTACTCACATTTACAAGGGAATTGTATGGGTTGCCGTGAAATTCACATTTGCTGAAGACCTTTCTTGCGCTCAGCATCTAAACTTATCATCAACAAGCTACGGGTGTAATGAAGCTAGGAGTTAAAAGTGTTCGAGGCGGTGCGTTTTGAAGACGTAGTGCGAATATAAAAGTGCACAGTGTCTTTGGACTGATTTATAAGACTCACCTGACAATTTTATATACACAGCTGTCTTTGACAAGTATTTTGGCTTTCTTACATGAAGTTTTTTAAAGAAACATTCACTGTAAGCATCGAGCGAATATGAGAGGCTTGCCCTTTTCACTCACTACTTGCTTTTGCAAGAAATGCTACTTAAGAAAAGCACAAATGTGGGAAAATGCACATAGACACCCTTCCCAAATCGCAAAGAAAAGAAAGTGGTATTTTCTTGTGTTTTGCCCTTAACCTGTGTGTTCATGAAACTGCGCTGAATAAGACAGTGACACCGATGCTCTTGCTGTCAGAACGTGAAGATATTCAACCTGCCATGTGCATTGCTTGGCAAATGATGTGCTCTCATGTGCAGTAAAACTGGAATTGACTGAGAGAAATAAGAAATTGAAAAGTACCTCCTTGGTCTTTTATGGTGGCCTTTTGTGACGCCACAGTGGTCGCCATGCTCCGCTGATGACATGAGGGTTGTGGGTTCGATCCCAGCTTCTGCAACGGCGTTTCGATCGGGGCATTGTGCTAGAGGCTCGTGTACGTATACGTTTAAAGTGTACGTATACATTTAAAGATTAACCGCAGGTCCCCTGCTGTGGTGTGCCTCATAATTGTATTTATGTTCTGGCACCTGAAACCCCAAGCATTATTATCATATTATTATTATTACAGTCGAGTTTCATTAATTCAAACTCGAAGGGACCGACCTCTGAATTTTGTTTGAATTGCCAGAAGCTCTCGGATACAGTCGACTCTTGTTAATTCAAACTCGAAGGGCCCTCTGAATTTTTTTTGAATTATCAGAAGTTTTCAGATAGATGACTCTGGGTGAGATGTCACCACACGTTGTGATTAGACATTGATGTTATCGCATTAAAAAAATTTTAAAGTGTTTTTAAGCTGCAGTGAACAGAAAGCAGTGGTGTCAAGTCCACAAGTTTATTGGCCATTTACTGCCGATCAGACCTTTTAAATCAGTTATGAATTGCCAACTGCTCCATTGCTATATGTGCCTTCAGCACAAAGCTCTCTATACCAGTTGAGAATCATCACAGTTTACCATGCCTGTGCTTGGTTTCAAACTTGTGTTTACTAGGAAAGCATTTTTTTTTGGAGGCCTGAAGTGCTTATTATTTTTAGACTGTTAGGATTATATAAGCATGCAAATTTTTAAATGATAGTGGAAAGGCATAAGATATTTCTTGGTATGCGACTGCATAATGTATGAATTCACCGAATGATGGAGTTTGAATTAGGAGACTTTTAAATACATTGAAAGAATAGAGGGCCAACCAACCAAAAAATTTAATTTTGTTTGAATTAACTGAAATTATGAATTATCAGAGTTTGAATTATCATGAGTCTACTGTATTATTGTTATTAATATATTTTTATTTAATACTGTATGACATCAATTAATTTATTGTCTGGCTACTGTGCACCAAGAAAAGAGTGAAAAAGTGTTGATATTTCTGTACTTGTCATTGCAGATGCACGAACTTTGGGAGCAATGTGGCAACGTGCATTGCTGCTATTTACTGGTTCAAAATGGGCTGTTCTCATTGTGCTCTTTTGCTACTGGGTTCAAAATTATGCAACAAAACTAGCTGGAATGAACGGTAGTATGATGTATAGGTCGGCAAAAACTGTGGCGCTCACTCACGAAATGCGTATTCTCCTTTGGACTCATTCAGGCTCAGATTGACAGCCGAGTGAGTCGACTCGTGGAGGCCTTTAACGTTGGATTGGTGGCTTTCTAAAACATGGTTTCAACACCAATATCTCATGCAATCTGTGCTGTACTTGTTGCCTTTGGTCTTTGGCCTTCTAATATCATTAGCTACAATCCAGTAAAGTCATATTTATTGAAAGAGATGACTCATGCAAAATATCTTCCTGGGGAAGAGTTTGCAAGGGAAAGTCATGGAGTTTCACCCCTCTTCCATAACCCTCGCCTCTGATTCATTATGATGGGGGGGGGGGGGGGACACCCCACTTAAATTTTTTTTCAATCTTCCAACCTTTATGTAGTTTAACATGCTGATTTCAAATCTGGAATTACTTTTTTTTTGTGCAACAAGTACTTTTCTAAGTATTAAGAAATTCATGTTTTTTGCATTGACTAATTTGGAGGTGAGTTTTCTCTTGAATTGTGGTAGTGATATACGACAGTGGTACTATATGAAAATGATGTTGTATGGTCAGAGCTTGGAGTGCCACAAGAATGAATGCTCTAGACTGACTTGGGCCAAAATTACAAGATGTCAAACTTTTGTAAGCAAAATGCTTTAGTAACACCCTGGAGAAATTACTTTTTGAAAACATCTCTCATGTTATTCGTTCACATTTTATGCCTACTGCATTCCCCATTTGTCCCCTTTTTCAACAAAACAAGAATCACTGCGATATGATAAGTACCACCAGAGATATTGTCACTCCAAAAGTGCATTATAATCAAAAACGCACTTTTGAGAAAGCGAGAAAACATTTCAAGAGAAGTTAGAAATAATTATGGAAATCGTTTGAACACTACAGTGATCGAGGATGATATACGAGTTCAATCAGGCAAGAATATTTTACAACAATCTCGAATAAAATTAGGGCATCTGAAAATTTATTTGTAGAACCCAATAATAATTTCAAAAAAAAATATTTTATCAATGTTCTTTAACAATATGTAACTATGCACTAGTCCTACTGCACTTGTCAATTCACCACCTTTCTGACAAAAAAAAAAAAAAGAAAAGAAAAGGAATTATTGAGACTGGTTGAGTAGAACCAGCGATATTGTTGCTCCAATATGACACCATCAGAAATGCCACTTTGAGGAACCAGCTAGAAAAAAAATTGCCGTTGGAACATTTTATTGTGCAGCCCCTGCCGCGACAGTCCCATAGACGCGAAAATATCATTCATGAATGTCTGGCCGTTCACACAACAAAGCATTGCACAGGTAGATAAAATGTTTATCTCAATGCATTGCACGACTTTTCACCATCGACTCGGTGCGAGTTCCATGCCGTCATCGCTTCGCCACAGCAGTCGCACTTCACTATCAGTTTCTTAGCGAGGCGGTAGTCGCAGTCACCCATGACGAGTTTCGCACATTCGTCACATACTTTACATCGTGCTTTGCACTGTAGGGAATGAGCGAGAAGCTCATTTAGGATTTCCAAGTAGACCAAATACGAAGCTGCAGTATCTGCAGCCTAGCCCGATGATGCGTTGCTTGTACCGGTGAAAACCGCAGTCTTTCGCGCTGTCGACTCAAGTCCTTCTGGCATGACCTGCTCACAAGCACTCACTTGGGCTATGTCGCTACTCGTGACAGCTTCACCGTCAACTCGCACAAGGCTAGAGTCGGGGCGAAGAATGCCCTTGTTCTCGGAAAGATCGCTGTCAGTTGCATTGTCGCAGGTCGCTTGCTTATCGCTTGTAAAGCCGGACGACAGCATGCCCTTATCTTGTGGACCGCACTCATCTGTGCAGATAATTCCGGATGCCCCAACACCGCAAGTCCCTTGATAATCAGTTGCAGAGCGGTGTGATAACGTGCCTTTTTGAAGTTGACTGCAATCACCTCCATCGCCGTTATCGGGTGTTGAAGCAACGACTCTCGGTTGCTGATCGCTTGCAGAAACCCGTGATGTCGTAACGTTAGCACTTTTTTTTTTTTTTTCATTTTGGCTCGTCTTCGGCTGATATGATACACCGAGTGGAACTTTCTCGGACCTTCAGGCTCGTTTGTCGCAGGATCGTAACCTAAGTCAAAATGGCACCTCAATTAGCCCGATTTTCAAATTCAGCGCTCTAAGCCAATCAGACGACACCATTTTAGCCACGTGATCGGAAGTGGCCAATGACAATGTTTTACACCTGCTTTCTTTTTTTATTTTCATTTAAGAAAGTGGCAAGCTCAGTGTTGCCCGATTGAGCGACAAAAAAAGCTGAATGTGAGAGCTTTTTAACGATACCAAAATGGCCGAGTCAGAGCTGGCGGTTTAAGAGTTACAGGCGGCCGAAATAAGCACGATTCGCTCACTATATAAAGGGCTGGGTGGGTGCTAATGCATCTTTGATTTACTGTTACGCTGCTAATACGCGAGATTTTGAACGAAAACTTGCACACAGGTACGCGATGATAGAGTACGAAAATGACACTTTTGAAAATTTGGTTTTTTGGCAAATTTTTTGGATCCCAAGAGCCATGTCTCCCCTTAAGCTGGTGTATGAACGCTAGTGCACTGAATTATGTGTGAGTAGGCGTCGGTATAAACATGAGCCAACATAAGTCTGATAATAATGCTGACTAGGCGTCGGTATAAACATTAGCCGACATAAGTCTGATAGTAATGCTGACATGCACTTTGTACCATAGGCCGGCAAAAAGAATGCGGAGCTCACTCGAGAAATACATTTTGTCCTTGGTACTCTGCTAAAGTTTATTCACCTAAACTCACTCAGACTCTGGGCTAGATCTGACTCTGTGTGATTCCGATGCGTGGACTCACAAGCGAGTTTGCTGACCTTTGGTATAGTGGCACTGTGCCATTGTTTCCCTGCAATGCAAGTAATGTTGTGTAACCATGTAGAACTGTTGGTTCTCATTCAAAACACTCCACAATCACTGTGCTGTTCATACTGGGTATATGGTAGGATTTGTTTGCGAGCACCATGCCTAAGCATGACCACTACACTCGCGAACAATTTTTCTTGGCAATAAAGGGCATAGGTTCTGCTCATGTACTTTTGCACGAAAGTAGTCTGGTTTGTGCGCATTACATAATGCTGTGGAAAATTATGGCCTAATGACATTGAGTACCGTTTCTTTGTCTGCTCAGGCTATAATTTTAGGTTGGCATTTGTTTCAAGTGTCGCAATAGAGTATACAGAAGAGTGCGAAAGTGATGGGCACAGACTTCATTTACCCATTGTTGTGGGAGGGGGGGGGTTACAGGCACAAACAACAAACCAGTGTTTTCAAAGCCGTGGTGCCTCTGCTCATGAGGTGTTTACATCGCAGTGGCGAGCGAGGGTTCATTAGAGAGGGCAGTCTCCCTCTGCCTTTTTTTTTTCACTACATAGACACAAAAAAACTGTTAAAGAACTACACTACACAGGTGAACTCTCTCTCGCTGGTCGCGGGATCGAATCCCAGCTGCGGCGGCTGCATTTTCGATTGAGACGAAAATCCTGTAGGCTCGTGTGCTCAGATTTGGGTTCACATTAAAAAACCTTAGGTGTTCGACATTTCTGGTGCTCCCCACTATGGCACCTCTCATAATCATATGGTGGCTTCAGGTCGTTAAACCCCACATATCAATGAATCAATGAGGTGCATGCTCCCTTGTCGTCATTCTTTTCTTGGGCGCGCACTGGCCACACCGCAGAACAACACTTCTCACGAAGGGTGCTAGTGATGTGCTGACACGCCCAAGTACAGAACTTCCAACTACGCAAACTTCAAGGTTCAAAACCATTTTTGTGAGGTGGGCAGAGCACCTCCTTATATCGTATTTCATAATCGAGAACATCAACGGTGCATCCTTTGCGGGTGCAGCCTCCATCTTTCTGTAACAACGTCTGGCACCGTTATTGGCAACCTGCCTATGCTTCCATACAGTGCACACCTGAGGTGACTGGAAAGCCTTACTGTGGTTGCATGCCGCTGAGTAGGTGATCTCTATCACTTTCGACCTGCGAAGTGGACTTTTCACAGTGAGGCCGAAATAAGGTTTGTGCCGGTGCTCATAGGCAGTTCAGCCACAGACTCAACTTCCTGTGAGACTCTGGAAAACCTTGAAAGGTTTAGGACCTGCTTAATCCTGAAAGACTTCAAACCCAGAGGCAAACTATGTATAGTCGAATAGTACAAAACCTTTGAAGACTGTGACTCTTACTCCTCAAAGGCAGATGAACACAAGCCTTGCACCAGTAAACGCGCACACCAGACTGATGTGATAAGCTGGGTGGCCAGTAACCCTGCCTTTGAAGGGCATTGCGATTGGCTGCCGCTCTTTGGTCATCTGGGTGGGGCCTCTCCAAACTTATTAAGTTGTACATGACTATCTCCTGATGCACCTTCACCAGGTACACCCAAGAAGCTTTCCAGGTTCAGGAGTCACAGGTTCCTGCTAGACCTTGGTGTCTCAAGCGTTGCCTACGTTGTCAAATAGCTCTTGCAACAGCTCCCAAAGCTCCACTACTAGTGTGGTGCCACACTATTGCTGCAGGCCACCATGGCCCAGTGGGATCAACTACGCAGAAAAAGGAAAGGGGTAGCTCTCGTGTACTCCAAATTGATGTTACATTAATGTTGGCAAAGAGACACTGTCTTGTTAGGAGGAGGACGAAACAATTACTGATCGAAGTGGTTTTCTCGATTGCGGAAGGCGCACAACGGTTAATCGGCCAGGAGCCCCTGCTCCGTGGGGGCTGCCTCTGCCTGCCCTGTAACCTGCTTGTCAGGGTCGAAGCTTAGCAACGTGGCCTCCTACATCTGTGTTGGGGGTATTTTCAAGCCCTGTGGGCTACTGTGCGAGGATTTTTTCAGGATGTCGTCGTGAATTTCAAGTTGACCAGATAATGACTTATCCACAAGTAAGTGTCGCTTTCGAAATGCAGCTTGTTCGGCGGGCTGGTGCAGTAGCATAATGACACAGAATTGGAAGAAAAAGAAAGGCAATTAACGAAAGAAATAGACATCACAAGTATTGTAAGGGCTAAGGAATTGCATTCGCTCATTGGTTTTGCATCACTGTCTACACCAGTGGCAGGGCCTTCACTGTATACAGCCTGATGCTTCTTTTACTCTCTGCAGTGGATATTTATGCACCACACACACCTTGTTCAGCGTTGCTTGCAAGGTGGTTATACTAACTTAGGGATTGTGTGCGCACATTGTAATTGTTTTTCTGAAAACCATGCCACTTGGTAATCATTGATTTTGTTTAATTCATCTTGCCGTCGCTATTCTGTCGTGAACAAAATATTTTTAAAAAGCTACTTGTCAAATTGTTTGTCTGATTTATGAACACATTCACTGCGGCGTGGGTGACTGGTGGGTCGCGTCCTGTGCTCATCCTATGCGGCTGTGATGTTACTAGGATGCATCTGCTTACTGATACGATAACTTAATCACACTTTAACTAAGAGGTACGATTCTTGTTGCAAGGAGTGATAAATAACCAAAAGAGTACCTTTCTGATCTTAGATGCTGTGACCCACCGGTGACCCACAGCTGTCATTGGTGGGCTACTCTGCGTGTTTAACGAGACCTCAAGAGAGCGTGCTGCAGTGAACGTATTAATATGTGTGTGTGTTGTACACGTATATGTGGCGCAGAGGTTAACAGGGTGCAAATTCTTTCAACTAAGAAATAACTTGCAACAGGACCTGCATGCGCTTTGATTGTTGAATGTGTTTGCTCCCAGGTGATTGCCGACTGTGTGGCAGCTGACAAGGAGACATACACGGAAGCGTTCCTGGGTCGTCCAAACCGCGAGTACTGCACCTGGATCCTCAATGAAGAGCACTGGGGCGGTGCTATCGAGCTGTCAGTGCTGAGCCGCCACTACCGCGTTGAGATGGTCGCGGTGGACGCGCAGAGTGGCCGATTGCACCGTTTCGGGGCGGACGAGGACTTCGACCAGCGGTTGCTGCTGCTCTACGACGGCATCCACTACGACCCGCTCGTGCTCGAGCCGCTTGAGCCAGGCCTGCCCGTGCGCACGCTCTTCTCGACCCGCGAGGACGGACTACTGGCGCTGGCTCTTGAGCTGGCACAAGAGGCCAAGGCCAGCCGCCAGTACACTGACGTGCGCAACTTCACATTGCGTTGTCTTGTCTGCGATGTTGGACTCGTAGGCCAGGAAGCGGCGCGCAGGCATGCCCAGGAAACGGGCCACAGCAGCTATGGGGAGGTGTGATGGTTAAACGCACAGTTAGAAGCTCTTTTGGTTGACCGAGTTGGGCCACCTCGAATCGGCATCAAAAAGAGGGTGAAATTGTTGCATGCATCTCTTTTCGTCACACTAGGAGACGTAAAAGGATGGCTGCAATTGGATGTTTGTCTACTCCACCTAGGGTTACGCAGACAAAAGTGCAAACGGTGATTGCATTCAGTCGCTTGCTTGCTGGCCCCTCTACTGCTTGCTCGCATGCACTGGTGCATATGTAGATCTCTTCTTCCTTATGTACTTTATATCTAGAAAAGGCAACTGTTGCGATTTCATTTTGCTGCCATCTGTTGTGGACACGGTTTCTTTTCTTTTACTTACAACAGAACCATTCCGGTTATTATTCTCGTCTGGAATCGGGGTTGTTTCTCAAGAGCTTTACAAATTACCTTACCGGTGCAAGTATTTGGCAGCAGTTGTGGCACTGCCTAAAGAAAGAATAAATTTCTTCTCAATGCCCTCTTGTTTGTGTTCTCACCTGCACTGCTTTGTGATTGTCACCCTCACAAGGGAAAACAAATTACCTCATAAATTGAATGGTGCGAATTGCCTGTGTAAGTAGTATGATGGCATATTGCCGACTCTCCACCAGTGTTGCGAAAATTGCACCACGCTTTTCAGTGCATCTACTTGGACGTGTGTACTCTTGACAGTCATTCTCTTCTATCTGACTTGTGGCATAACATTAGGCTTTGGCACTACAAGCCTAAAGTTGCAATCCTGCCATCAGAACATAAGTATTCGTTAATCCGGTTAATGTATGCACTGCACTGATGTCACTTGTGCCAACCGATGCCACTTGTGCCAAAAAGTGTGTGGGGCAATAGGTCATGTGTGATTGACCACTGATTTGGAACAGAGAAATGGTATTCGTATCTACAGTAGACTCGCGATAATTCAAACTCTGATAATCTGTAGTTTTTATTAATTCAAATAAAATTAAGTTTTTTTTTTGTTGGCCCTCTATTCTTTCAATGTATTTAAAAGCCTCTTAGTTCGAACTCCATCATTCGGTTAATTCATACTTTTTACAATTCCATACCTAAAAATATCCGCTGCTTTCCTACTAACATTTAAAACTTTGTGTGCTTATATATAATCCTATACAGGCCAATCAGCTTGCTTTTCGCAGTATACAAGCTATTTACAAAGGTAATTGTTAACAGAATTAAGACAACATTAGAATTCAATCAACCAAAGGAACAAGCAGGATTTCGAACAGGCTACTCAACAATCGTCCACATTCATACTATCAACTAGGTAATAGAGAAATGCTCAGAATATAGCCAACCACTGTACATAGGCTTCATAGATTACAAGAAGGCGTTTGATTCAGTAGAAATATCAGCAGTCGTGCAGACACTGCGGGATCAGGGCGTCGACAAAGCATATATAAACATTCTGGAAGAAATCTACTGGGAATTAACCGCCACCATAGTGCTCCATAAAAAAAGCAACAGAATACCAATCAAGAAGGGTGTTGATTGACGATTGATATGTGGGGTTTAACGTCCCAAAACCACTGATGATTATGAGAGACGCCGTAGTGGAGGGCTCCGGAAATTTTGACCACCTGGGGTTCTTTAACGTGCACCCAAATCTGAGTACACGGGCCTACAACATTTCCGCCTCCATCGGAAATGCAGCCGCCGCAGCCGGGATCCGAACCCGCGACCTGCGGGTCAGCAGCCGAGTACCTTAGCCACTAGACCACCGCGGCGGAGCAGTCAAGAAGTGTGTAAGGCAGAGGATACATTCTCTCCAATGCTATTTATCGAATGCTTACAGGAGGTTTTCAGAGGCCTAGAATGGGAACAGTTAGGGATAAGAGTTAGTTAGGGATAAGAGTTAATGGGAACAGTTAGAGGATAAGAGTATCTTAGTAACCTGTGCTTCTCCGGTGACATTGCATTGCTGAGTAACTCAGGGGACCAATTGCAACTCATGATTACGGAGTTAGACAAGGAGAGCAGAAATAAAAAAGTCTTAAAATTAATCTGCAGAAAACGAAAGTAATGTATAACAACCTCGGAAGAGAACACCGCTTCGAGATTGGCAATAGTGCACTAGAAGTTGTAAAAGTACAAAAATTACGTCTATTTAAAACAGGTAATAACCACAGGACCGAACTATAATACTGAAATAACTAGAAAAATAAGAATGGGGTGGAGCACATGTGGCAAGCACTCTCAAATCATGACAGGTAGATTGCCACTATCCCTCAAGAGGAAGGTATGTAACAACTGCATCTTGCCGGTACTTAGCTAGGGAGCAGAAACCTGGAGACTTATTAAAAAGGTTCAGCTTAAATTGAGGACTATGCAGCGAGCAATGGAAAAAAAAAAAAGGTAGGTGTAACCTTAAGAGACAAGAAGAGAGCAGAGTGGATTAAGGAACAAACCGGGGTTGAGAATATGATAGTTGAAATCAAGAAGAGAAAATGGACATGGGCCGGCCATGTAGCACGGAGACAGGATAACCGCTGGTCATTAAGGGTAACTAACTGGATTCCTAAGAAGGCAAGCGGGTTAGGGGAAGACGGAAGGTTAGGTGGGCAGATGAGATTAATAAGTTTGCGGGTATAAATTGGCAGCAGCAAGCACAGGACCGGGTTAACTGGGGGAACATGGTAGAGGCCTTTGTCCTTCAGTGGACGTAGTCAGGCTGATGATATAATTCTAACAGTCTAAAAATAAAAAGTGCCTCAGGCCTTCAAGGATAAAGGCTTTGCTAGTAGTAGTAAACAAACGCTTGAATCGAAGCACATGCATGGCAAACCGTGATGCTTCTCAACTGGTATAGAGATAGGCTGATGTGCCCGGGGAGGGGTTGATTGATTGATTTGTGGGGTTTAACGTCCCAAAACCACCATTTGATTATGAGAGACGCCGTAGTGGAGGGCTCCGGAAATTTCGACCACCTGGGGTTCTTTAACGTGCACCCAAATCTGAGTACACGGGCCTACAACATTTCCGCCTCCATCGGAAATGCAGCCGCCGCAGCCGGGAATCGAACCCGCGACCTGCCCGGGGAGGGGTTGAGGCAGCCACCCAGGATCCGGCGAAGGACGACTCTTGCGACGCGTCTCACGAACAAGTAGAAGATGCGTTTAATTTACATATTTGCAAGAGAAGTACATTGCAACGAGAGCGTACTGACGCGCCTTTCCATCACAAGGGCCCAGAGCGCACTCGAGACGAGCGGGCCAGCGAAGTTCAGAAAGAGAGCCCAGCGCACTCCCGACACGCTCCTTTTATAGCCGTCTGTGCACGCGCTAGACACCGACTGCGTACAGCAGGCCTGCCGATGCGCGTTCCTCGCAGCGCGCCAAGAGATTTCCCGCGTTCTTGTGGAACGCGGACAGCGTATTGCAGGTACGCCGACGAGCGTCCCTTGCATGCCGGTTCCTTGTATTGCCGGTTATGACAAGTCACATATAGCAAAGAAGCAGTTGGCCATTCACAATTTCTTTAAAAGGTCTGATCAATAATGTTTGGCTAATAATCTTGTGGACCTTACACCTCTGCTTTCTGTTCATTGGGTGCAGTTGGGGTTAAAAAACGCTCAAAAAATTTAAATGAGATAAAAATCAATGTGTCTCCTTGCCCAATTAGCAAGGTTCCGATTATTCAAACAATTAGTAAGCTAGTAAGTAAAATTAGTAAGCTTAATTAAGTAAGTAATTAAGTAAGTAAGGTAGTAAGCTTGATTAGTAAGTAAGTAAGTAAAATTAGTAATCTTCCGATTATTCAAACAAAATTTAAAAAGCCCTTCGACGATGAATTAACAAGAATCTACTGTACAAGGCTAACAAGAGCACACTACGCCTCATACAGCACCATCTTGCATTAGACTGCCATACACTACATTTTAGCGCAAGAGGGTTAAACAGTTCATTTGACAAAGTCCTGTCAGTCTCATTGGTTGTGAGTGAAAAATTGTCATCTTGTCTGTGTACAAAAAATCTAGAAGGATGCTCATAAAATAGTAAAACTCCGATTCAAGGGAGAATTGAACCCCGGTTGTGTGTGTGTCGGGCACGTGTTCAAACACTAGGCCATGGTGTTGCCTGATACTATGTTCAATACTAATATGTTCAATATGCAGATACTAATATGTTCAATACTAATGCCTGATACTAATATGTTCAATATGCATTAGGCCTTTCAGAAAGCAATAATTATTATCTTCTGCAAAACTGGCATGAATGTAAATGCTGTAACGTTACTTATACTTGTGTTTCTCGTGAAGCAATCGAGTGCACGTAGGCTTATAAAAAAAACACTGTGCTCTGGATATCCTAGAGACTGCCGACAAAACGAGCGTATGATTTAATCACAGTTTTAATACTTCTCCTCTCTCTGTAGTTCGCCAGTAGCCATTTATGATGTAGCGCAGCTCAAAGCGCTGCTTGAATGAGAAGCTAGGCGGATCCGTGCAAATGTCGATTGACATTTTTGTGTGTGTGTCTGTTTGTGGGTCGGCAGGCTCTTGAAAAAGTGAATTTATCGACGCAATTTCGGCGTGCCTGCATATTCACTCGTGCACCAGGCGCGTAGCTGGTGCGTCCACTGATAAAGGCTCAGAAACGCGTTAAACGCGCTAAAAACGGGCAATTACACGCTTTCGCACGCTTCCGCGCTCCCAATCGACGCTCCTGAGATCTTCAGTACCATGAGACAACAGTACCGCCGCTACTGTCAGCCGTAGAATCAGCCGAGATGCGGCACCGCCGCCTCGTTCGTTCATTCCACTGTCCCTTTCTAGTACACTGTACCAACGCCTCCTCTAGGAAGATGCCTGCCGCATGAGAAAAAAAAAAAAGCTGCCAACCTCTTTTTTTCCTTTATTTTGAAAATGTTCTCGGTCGCTAGTGTCACCGGTGGCGGACGGTGCAACAACGCAACACTTTGCATAGCCTCCGAAACAGTGGTGCACAGTTGCAGGTCGCGAACAACTCTCGACTGACGCGTCCCTATGGGCCCCAGATGAAAAACGCTTAGCTGGTACCGCCCGTCGCCATGATGATAGTGTCGGTCGCGAGCGCTACCACGCGGAGCTTGTTTAAAACTGAAGGCAGGCCAACTCCGCAGGGAGCGCGAGCCATTCCTCAGGCATTTTTCTAGAGGAGGCGTTGACTGTACTAATAGTATATATTGAGGGATGGATAGATGGATGGGTGGATGAATGTGGCTGTACCCGTTAGATCGGGCGGCGGCTAGCGCCACCTAGCCGTAATACTTAGTGAACTACATACATACCGTGTATGTATGTAGGACATACATACATACATACATACATACATACATACATACATACATACATACATACATACATACATACATACATACATACATACATACATACATACATACATACATACATACATACCGTAGCGCCATCTGCCGAAGCCCTTCTGTGACGTATAAAACGACATCACGCGGTACCAACTGTGCGAAGTGTACAACTACTGGGATTCAGGCTGTTCTGCCGTGGCTCTTCTCGCTTCGCAAATGTCGGTTGTGTTTCTATTAGCTGCGAAACAATCTAGAGCACATGCCAACAAGGACTTTTAGCGAGCCAACGTACGGTGATCGCAGTGCCGTGCACTTTCGACTGAGCGCGCGCGCATGGAGCCATGGACGCACAACGTGAAGGAGCGCTCTGGTAAAAAGTGAGTTATGAAAATCGTTTAGTAATCTGTAAATTGAAGCATTCTCACATTGTGCAAACATTTTTGTTTACAGAGGCAAGCGCGACGGCGCGCCTGTATCTTGCTATTGCGCGGAAAGCGCGCGGCCGAGACGGCTTAATCAGTGCACATGTGGACTGCCGCGCAGGATCATCTCGCCCTAGCTTTCAGAGCTGTATTAATTGGCCGAAGGGGAACGATGTTTTGGAATTATTTTGACAAAGGTTTCTTTGGTATGTGTAAAAAGTGCATGTATAAGTCTCTTGGAATCTCTTCTCTCCTCCCACTGCTCTCTCTTTAGCCAAAACATGCGTTTCTGCTATTGAATTCAAGAAGACAGCCTAACACCCAAATACATTTTGACTCTAAGAATCGACTGCCAATACCGTCTGGTTATCGCGTAATCTGCACCTGATCAAGCGGTGATTCGTGCCTTCTTCCACGTCATTGCGCTGGCGCTCCTTAAGTCGGACAGGGCGGGAATTCATACGGACTCGATGTCAGCCCTTCGAGCTTTCTTGACTAGGGCGGTCTGTGAGGAGTTTGCTATGGCACTCAAGGGTAAGTTGCTTACTCACCCCGTCACAACATGGTTCCCGGCACACGAGGGCACCGAAGGGGTTGGGCTAACTGGTTAACGCCAATGAGTTGGCCCACGCCCGGGCGCGAGGTCTTGCCGGCCGCACCGGGCATTGAGACGCCGGTGTGCCGGTTGGAACCGGTGACGGGCTTGGTCCGGCCTTTTTGAACGCCAACCGACCCCACTTCAGGGACATTTGTTCTACTTTGAACAAGGTCACTAGTCACTACCAGTTGAGTCACAGGGCTTTTCCCCTTGCTACATCGAAATCTCACGAGGCCCTAGGCCGCGACTTTTCTGCTCCTGCTGACGAAGTCATATCCAACACTCACGGCCTTCAGCAGGTACACGGAGGTCTCCCCTTTATGTTCCGACTGTGGGGCAGTTAGTGATTTAGTGATTTTAATCACATTCTCTGGGAGTGCCCCTTTTTGCAGCACCACACGGATTGACGGAGGAAGAATTTCATTCTTTTCTCAAGAGCCACAACTGGTTTGACCGACTCCGGGTTGTCCAGAAGGCACGATGTGGCGGTGAGGCCTGGCCTCTCTGTCCCATCGAGGGAGGGGCCCACAGTCTTGCCACTTTGGAATGGGTAAATATATTCTCCTAAACCATAATAAATGTTACTTCAATCAATTGTCTCTTGTACTGCAGCAAGGGTAGACAACTGTTTGAGGCGAGGGGCCGAGTTGCATGAAGCTACAGTACACTGTACATGAAGTTGACGCAGTGGAGGGCCGCACCGTAAATGGGGGGGGGGGGGACTTTGCAGGTAAAGAGTGAAAATTTGATGACTTGGTACTAATTTGAAAAACTGGATTAGAAATCTTGTTTAATCTTGTACGCATTACGCAAAGTTGAAATGAAACATGGGTTACAAGCAAAAATCTCATTTTAGGTCACAACTGTCGTGTCAGCCTTAAAGGCACCGACAACTCCCCAGGGGTGCTATTCTGGACACTGTCTAATTCCACCATATTGTCAAATTTCGTAATGGTGGCATTTTAGGCCAATCAGAGAGGTAGTCCACTGGGCCAATAAACATCATTCAATGATGGAATTTGACAGTGTCCATAATAACACCCAGAACATGAAATGAGGTGACTGCACGAATGGAAAGATTATCCCTAATAGTGACTCAGACCAACCCTTTTTTTTTTTTGCGATATTGAGTTATATTTTTATTTCTTATTTGAAGATCGTGAAAAATGCCCTGTGTCGCCACATGGTGGCCGAAACTTCAATTATTCGTTGTGCCCTGCCATGTGACCATAGACTAGTTTATGCAGTCAACAATTTTCTTGTAAGTAATGAAATATCGATTGTTTCTTTGATGAGATGGCAGCGATGGCTTAGTGGTTAGAGCATCCGCCTCGCATGCAAAATGTCCGTCGTTCAAATCCCGGTGCCGTGCAGCTTCCAACCAGATAAAAAAAAAATCCGCGTGGTGATGGAACTGCATTACGAGGCCTGGGGTGCGGCCTCACAGGTAACCACCGCCGGGAACGCACTCCCTCACCAGAGAAGGATTGGCCACCCTGGTGCAGTATCTGGCCACTACCTCCCACATGCATACGTCAAATAACTTACGGCCCTCAGTCCCCAGCAGCTGCGAAGCAACTGACCACGGCGGCGGTCAGATATGCAACGCAGCAGAGAGTGCTAAGAATCTCTGTATCCGGACAGGCCGCCATTGGAACCTGAACTTGGCAACGTTTAACGCTAGAACCTTATCTTGTGAGGGAAGTCTAGCTGTACTATTCGAGGAGCTAGAGGGTGTTAAATGGGATATAACAGTGAGGTTAGGAGGACAGATGAGGCCTATACGGTGCTACAGAATGGGAACGTCCTTTGCTATCGGGGCCTGGCTGACAGAAGAGAACTGGGAGTGGGGTTCCTAATTCACAGAAACATAGCTGGCAACATAGAGGAATACTATAGCATTAATGAAAGAATGGTAGGTATCGTAACTAAACTGAATAAGAGATACAAGATGAAGGTGGTACAGGCTTACGCGCCTACATCCAGCCATGATGACGCTTTAGTTGAAAGCTTTTATGAAGATGTGGAATCGGCAATGAGTAAGGTAAAAACACAGTATACAATACTGATGGGAGACCTTAATGCAAAGGTAGGGAAGAAGCAGGCTGGAGACCAGGCAGTAGGAGATTATGGCATCGGTACTAGAAACGCCAGAGGAGAGCTACTAGTAGAATTCGCAGAACGCAATAATTTACGGATTTTGAATACCTTCTACCGAAAACGAGGAAACCGCAAGTGGACATGGAGGAGCCCTAATGGCGAAAATAAGAACGAAATAGACTTTGTAATGAGTGCACACCCAGGCATCGTGCAGGATGTGGAAGTGGTTGGCAAGGTACGATGCAGTGACCATAGAATGAATGGTACGGTCTCTAATTCGCCTAGACTTGAGAAAGGAACGGCAGAAACTGATACGCAAAAAGCCAATCAATGAGCTAGCACTGAGAGGGAAAGTACAGGAATTCAGAGTCTCGCTTCAGAACAGGTATTCGGCTCTTAGTGAGGAAACCAACCTTAGCATAGATACAATGAATGATAATCTGACGAGTATCATTACGGAGTGTGCAGTGCAAGTTGGAGGCAGCGTAGTTAGACAGGACACTGGCAAGCTTTCCCAGGAAATGAAGAATCTCATTAAGAAGCGTCAAATCATGAAAGTCTCAAGTACAACAAACAAAATAGAACTAGCAGAGCTTTCGAAGTTGATTAATAGGCGTAAGGTGTTAATAGATGTAAGAAGGTATAACATGGAGAGAATTGAACACGCTCTGAAAAAACGGAGGAAGCGTCAAAGCAGTGAAGAGGAAACTTGGAATAGGCGAAAATCGGATGTATGCACTAAGGGACAAAGAAGGCAAACTAACTACCAATATGGATACGATAGTTAAAATAGCGGCGGAGTTTTACAGAGATCTGTACAGTAGCCGGGACAACCACGACTTTAATACGACAAGAACTAGCAGTAACCCAGATGACACCCCACCAGTAATAATAGAAGACGCCAGAAAAGCTTTGGAGAGCATGCAAAGAGGTAAAGCTGCTGGTGAGGATCAGGTAACATCAGATTTGCTGAAAGATGGCGGACAGATTGTGTTAGAAAAACTAGCCACCCTGTTTACGAGGTGTCTCCTGACGGGAAGAGTACCAGAGTCTTGGAAGAACGCTAACATCATCTTAATAGATAAGAAAGGAGATGACAAGGATTTGAAGAACTACAGGCCGATTAGCTTGCTCTCTGTAGTATACAAGCTATTTACAAAAGTAATTGCTAACAGAGTAAAGAAAACATTAGAATTCAATCTACCAAAGGAACAAGCAGGATTTCGAACAGGCTACTCAACAATCGACCACATTCATACTATCAATCAGGTAATAGAGAAATGCTCAGAGTATAACCAACCACTATACGTAGCCTTCATAGATTACGAGAAGGCGTTTGATTCAGTAGAAATACCAGCCGTCATGCAGACACTGCGGAATCAGGGCGTCGATGAAGTATATATAAACATCCTGCAAGAAATCTACAGGGGATCAACTGCTACCATAGTGCTTCATAAAGAAAGCAACAGAATACCAATCAAGAAGGGTGTAAGGCAGAGGGACACAATCTCCCCAATGCTATTTACCGCGTGCTTACGGGAGGTTTTCAGAAGCCTAGAACGGGAACAGTTAGAGATAAGAGTTAATGGAGAGTACCTTAGTAACCTGCGCTTTGCCGATGACATTGCATTGCTGAGTAACTCAAGGGACGAATTGCAACTCATGATTACGGAGTTAGACAAGGAGAGCAGAAAGTTGGGTCTTAAAATGAATCTGCAGAAAACGAAAGTAATGTACAACAACCTCAGAAAAGAGCAGCGCTTCGAGATAGGTAATAGTGCACTTCAAGTTGTAAAAGACTATGTCTACTTAGGGCAGGTAATAATCGCGGAGCCGAACCACGAGATTGAAGTAACTAGAAGAATAAGAATGGGATGGAGCACATTTGGCAAGCACTCTCAAATTATGACAGGTAGATTGCCACTATCCCTCAAGAGAAAGGTATATAAGGGCTGTATCTTGCCGGTACTTAGCTACGGAGCAGAAACCTTGAGACTTACAAAGAGGGTTCAGCTTAAATTGAGGACGACGCAGCGAGCAATGGAAAGAAAAATGGTAGGTGTAACCTCAAGAGACAAGAAGAGAGCAGAGTGGATTAGGGAACAAACGGGGGTTAAGGATATCATAGCTGAAATCAAGAAGAAGAAACGGACATGGGCCGGACATGTAGCGCGTAGGCACGATAACCACTGGTCGTTAAGGGTAACTAATACCCCTGTCACACGGGCACCCGTGAAGACCGTTCAACTCCCTCGTCTTTACGACAACGAAGATGCGGTCGGTGTCACACGGCCACCCTTACGCAAACGAAGGTGAACGGAGCATTTCGCAAAGGACGTTCAACGATCTCCCTTCGCAGCGAAACGAGGTACTCTCGTCCTCAGCAGTCTAGAGGTCAGAGAAAAATTTCGAGCACTAAGTGGCCGCAGTGAAATAATAATACATTTTAGCAATATTAAACGTTTTTTTGTCGCAGTACTCATTCACAACGCGTGTTTGTTTACAATATTTACACCCGCCAGAGTTCACTTACTCTCAACACCGATGCCCTACACACCGTGCCTCGCGAGTCGGGCCGGCCGGCGCCAGCCGATCAACGTCATTACCAGCGCAATATCGCACCACTTCCTCACGTCGTCCGCTGTGTCACTCATGGCTGAAGAACACAAATTGTGCGCTCACGAGGCAAGGAAGCATAAGAACTTTCGTACCGGGCATGTACACAGGCAACAAAACAACTAAGAGCACAATGTGGCCAGCGTCACTAGCAGCATTGCTACATTTAGCAAATGCGTTTTTATTTTAAATTATTTTTAATGGTTTGTTAGTCGCATACCTATTTAATAGTGCTTTTTTGTAAAAACCGCATAACGAGGATTCACAAAAAAATCAATAGGGATCAAATTAGAATACTTATCCGAAAATCAAACAGCGCCAGCTGAGCCCCCTCGCGGCAACTGTTACAACCTTATCATTCCCGTGTGACACTGCCACAACTCCTTCTCCGTCGAACCCCCTTGGGGAGATTTACGTTGAAGGTGTTCAACGGAGTTTGGTGGTGGCCGTGTGACAGGGGTATAACTGGATTCCCAGAGAAGGCAAGCTGGTTAGAGGGAGACAGAAGGTTAAGTGGGCAGATGAGATTAAGAAGTTTGCGGGTATAAATTGGCAGCAGCAAGCACAGGACCGGGTTAACTGGCGGAACATGGGAGAGGCCTTTGTCCTGCAGTGGACGTAGACAGGCTGATGATGATGATGATGATATTACTCCACAAAAATGCACACATAGGCCTGATCTAGTAGTACGCATTGAAGTGACGCTGCCTTCGCATGACGTAATGATCTCATGCTCGTCACCACGTCTTGAACAAGATTTCTGCGTGCTCATGAAACCGTGCACGCTGGTTCCAGGCCACCAAGATTTGAGCGACGTGATTTTTTTCTATGTTTTGTCACAGAAATCTTGCATGCTGATATTTGCATAGAGTTATGGCTATTTGGCACGGCCGTGCATATGCGCAGGGACGTTTTCGGTCACTTGTCTTGACTTGTGCTGAGAGAGTAACGAGTAACGTATTTGTAACGCAACCCGTTACAAATACAGGGAAGCTGTATAAAGCCGTATCGTCTCATTGTAACGGCTTGTTATGTCAAAAATAGTTGTAAAGAATAAACGTGGTTAAGCAACTCCTGGGGAAGCAGAACAACGACAGCATGCACAAGTCACTAGTATGGCTACCGGCATCGCTATCAATTCTCAGCATTCCTGGACAAAAGGGCACATCCGTGTTGAGAACTTTTCCAATCGAAAAATAATGCTTTTAAAATCAACGTAGCAATAGCCACGTTATTATTTTGGGAATAACTACAGCAGCTGCAAACACTACGAAGGGTAATCTTTCTGTCGCGCCGGAAAAAAAATCGCGTGAAAAAAATCAGGGGGCCTAAGGCCAACGTTATAAACGAGTAACGTTGGCCAGCTGCCGACCATTGTGTGCAGCAGTGCTCCAGATTATCAAGAAGCTTACTTTGCCCCGCGACACACTTTGCCGCGGATATATTCTTTGTGATTAGCCGAGAAAAGACAGATGCTTTAGTGCCCTCTCTTTGCTTTGTTCGCGACCCTACAGTCGGTGGATTGGCGTTTCAATCATGCCTTCACTCCAATGTCCTACCTCAAGCGATTTTGGCTTTGCTTGGAGGCTCATTCTTTCCGTCGGTCAGCCATTGTAGCAGGCTGTGTCGTTATTGTTCAGTGTGTCTGAGTTACGAAATCTTAAGAACACCCACCGATATTGGGTTCACGCACGTGCGGAGTGGTGTAGAGCCGCAGCAGCATTGTAACATAACAATTCAGGGATGTCGCCGGACACCAGCGTATCTAGCGGGGGTTCAACCTTACCTCCGAAACATATACTTTGCATGCATGGGCACTCACAAGCACACGTACTGTAAGGGCCGGACCACAGGCGTGTACTCTAGAAGAACTTCTTCCTGCAGGCGAGTTGGTGCGTAAGTTTGCTGAACATGTCACTGGGGGCGCAAAGTTCGAAGCATGGAGACGGAAAAGAAAGAAAGACAAACTAGCGCCTACTACCAAGCGCTCATCTGTCCTTCTTCCTGTTACATCTTCAAGTTGAAAAGGTTGCGCCGCCACCGACATGTTCTTGTAGACACGGCGACGCGTCCTCCCCTCTTGACGGCGCGCAGCTTCGCTCGCCCTCTCTTGATAGGGCGCTGAGGCGCTGCAATGCAAACGTGTGGTCAGCCCCTGGGGTGGTTGAACCCGTGAACCAGAGTTGAGGGATGTCTCGTATAACTCCCCCGGCCTTGTTTGAGCAGCAGTAACATATCGTACTGTATATGCGAAAGACGCGCCAGAACTTTCACCTCGACGGCGCTGCAGTTCGAACTGTGCACGTGTCCTTGTTCGGCGACGCCGTCTGGCCATGCGATTTGGTGGCCCCGCCTTTGATGAGGAAGTAAGCACCGCATAATCGCAGCCCTCGTTTCTTTCGGGCACTTTTTTTCACCGCCACCCGAAGTGAGCAGAGGGAAGCTTGCCGGACCGGTCCCCTGCCCGTCTGCTGCCAGTCGTGCTCCAGCTCTTCTCGGCGTCGACTCCGACCAAGTAAGCCGGCTTCTTTTTCCCCCCATAGCATGCACAGCCTGTAGTTATTATCCTGCCAGATGTAACACATATTCTCAAGCAACATTACGAATGCAATATTTCGGCCGGATAGCTGGAATCTTTATTCAAGTGATGTAAGGTTAGACAATATATATATATATATATATATATATATATATATATATATATATATATATATATATATATATATATATATATATATATATATATATATATATGTGTGTGTGTGTGTGTGTGTGTGTGTGTGTGTGTGTTGCGCAGCAAGTTGACACCCCCTCTGAAGACGCACGCCGCTTCGTGCACACCAGCTGACTTGTATAGCGTGCAATACAACGCGAGTGTCGCCACACGACGCGCCTTAGACGAGCGGCTCACAGATTGAGCGGGCGGCGGGTACTCGCAAGAAGTCGACGAGGGTCGTACTTGGCAGCGCATGCGACAACGCTTGCGAAAAGCTGTGTGCCACGAGTTGACGGGTTCGCCCTAAATAGATAGTTGTTTTAGCAGCAAGCGCCGTGTCTGTGCGCTACTATATATTATATTACAGATTGTATGAAAGTCTGCAGGGACCTTATACTCAAGGCTCGCAGTGCCGGCATACGCATGCGCTGGTTTTTATTAGAGAAGACAAGCTTCACCAGTGCTCCACCCAACGTTGGCTCCACCCTCCATATTTCACCATTTGGTCGAATCCTAAACAAAACAAACTTAGTAGCGGATGCAAAAAAAGAAAAATAGGCGATTGCGTGCTTCTCACAGTGGCCTTCAAATGATCAGCGGCTTTGTAAGCGCGAAAGTGTGGCACAGTTCTTGGAATATGTGCAACATCACAGCGGTTCTCGGCAGTCATTATTGTAAAAAGAATGACTCTTTACTGTCTGACTATCAGTGCAGTTATTAATACACTCCAAACAATACGATTCAGTATCTGCTGTTTCTTTTAATATTGCAGTAAAATAATTCACTCTGCCTAATTTTGTTTTTCATCGGATGTTTCGAAAGCCGCATCGTGAATATTCGTGTCTTTAGAGCACATTGCCAGGTTATTGATTATTTTTTCTGTGTATTAGCGGCTTCAATCGTACCTGTTTAAAATAAAGGCGATACCCTCCAAGTCCGCGTAGTTACTTATATATACATTTAGGTGGTCAAAATTTCCGCATCATCCGACAGGGCATGCCTCGTAATAATACGAAGATTCGGACTCGCAGAACGACACCAGATATTAATGAAATGAATACCTGTTCGTTGAAGCTTCTCTACAATGTTAGAACAACAGAACTGTTTCAACGTTTCAACATCTCTCTATAGATCACAGTTAAAGCGACGCTAAAGAGAAAGAATAAGTTAGGTTAGACTGATAAACAATACAGGAAGGTTCACTTTCAAATTTCCCGCCGCAATCTTTGATGTTGACATCACGGATTTCAAAGTGCTTTTTCGTATTTTGGTCGATCTAGCTTGAGGAGCAGTTCCTTAAACCTGGTATATTAAACTTCTGGATGCCGTTAGAATCTGTGACGTCACGGCAACTGGTGTGGGGGCTTCAGCATGGTTTACTTGCACCACCTGGGTTTTCTTTCTGAGCTTTTTCTTGTCTTCTCGCAGCGAGCGTGGCACTTTTGGTATCGTGAAAGAGTAACTTACCAATACGAGAAAAAGAAAATATGTTTTTTTTTTCTCTTTAGTGTACCTTCAAGTGGGACGTGCTACTCACGCGTGTATGCTCCCGCACGCGGTTAGATTGAGAACATATTCTAATTAATTGTTTTATTTCACGCAAATTATTAGTGATCTCCATGGAACAGCTTTATATGCGCAATTCAGGAGCTAGCGTTCTTTAAAAACATCTTCAGCATATATCGTTCCGTACCTATGTCATGGCTGCACTCGCAATAACGTGTACCTTCGACGGAATGTTATCCAGCAGGCTTCACCACGTCCTTGTGTAATGCTGCCGTTCACCTTTAACGAACTCATTGTGACCCACAAACAATGTTGCTCTGAAGGACCACGCCACGAGAATATGTCGGTAAAACTGATCTGCTCAACGTGTTGCCGATGGTGAACTATAATTACCCTAGTTTAACGTATTTTCGAAGTTTCTCGGGCAGCATTTGGTATAGTGACACGATTCTATTATTAGTACGCTTCGCTCGTCATCGACCAGCGAAAAATGTGGGCGATAGAAAGTGACATTCTTCCGAAAACTCGAATATTTCTTCGAATAAGATTAAACGTACTGCGATCTTCGGGTAGGGTCGTCAATCCCTGCGCAAGCATTCCTGTTTTCCATTAATGCTTTTTTTTTCTGTCGTTTCTCATTCGTTCGTTGCATGGAGGCGCTTTGCTATGTCACGTGGTACACTGTTGACAACGTCAGAGCAGAGTCGTCTACGTAGAGGGCCAACGTCACTGCATTGCCGCGTACGTAAGGCCAATCATACGCGCACGCCATGCCCTCATTCTCTGGGCGCGCGCCCGCAAAAGGAAGGGGGAGCAACGTTCATCTTAAAATTTGACCTATTTCCGCAGTGCGTAGCGTTGCAAATTTTGGCAGACGTGATCATGAACGCCTCATCTACGCATTGCGTTTGTCAGCTCAAAATTGTCAATCCTGATGAGTGGCCCTTTAATGGAGAAGAAATAAATGCTGGTCTTGTTCTGCTGTCATCACAAACGTATAGAAGCCGCAGCTTTTCGACTCTATTCAAGGTTTCCCTAAATAAATAAATGAATAAATTAGATGGAGCGATCATAAATACCAGTCAATGTGAAATGTAAGGAAAGGCACGAGGTCACCGATGCATGATATCAATGAAGACGCGCTTAGAAACTTAAATGAATTATGTTAAATAAGTCTCACTTTCACTTTCACTTTCACTTTATTGACTCACTTTATTTCACTCACTGGTGCTCATACATTGATTCATCGACAGCTGGATGGTACTTGAGCTTCCATTAGTGTCCTGCAAGGCATGCGTAATTCCTGTTTCTATTTATTGTAACGAAGAGCGGCGCGACAGCTGTGGGCAATGTGCTAGCCAGCGAGGAAGAAGAGGCAGAATAGAACAGCTTGCCCGGCGAACGACTGAATATCGGCACTTATTATATCCCCAGCATCGATCCTTTTGTGACACACGTAAACTAGAAGTCGCAATTACGAGGCTGCACTGTACGGGTGCCCAAACTAAATTTCTACCAACACCGGTCTGGTTAGGCTCTTTTTCAATGTGCGCTTTCTGTGGTGAGCCAGAAACTATGGATCATTACTTTTTGACATGTAGACGATTTACTACAGCTCGTAAATTCAAGTTAGAAAACCCCTTATGTGCTATTGGAATGAATTTATCCATGCCCGTGATTCTGTCCTTTGCAGCCTCTATTTCTGGATTTGCCATTGGGAAAGTTTGCGAGGCAGTGCGGAATGATCTGAATGAAACGAAAAGACTAACAGACTAAAATTATTCTTCTGTGTCGACATACGCATAATTTCTCTCTTTTTTTTTCCTTTTTAGAAAGCTAGGTTTTGATCTAGGTTATTATCTATAAACAAACTTTACAGTAAGTACAGGTCAGTGATCATCAAATATTCATTCAAAAATTTGTAACGTTTTCAATTTGTAAGTTCCTTTACTCCAAGATCGAATAATTCTTTATAAGATCACTCCTTTATTGGCCGATCTCCCACAGTGGGTATGAGCCACTAGCGAAGGACAACAAGAACAATAACAAGAACACGGGTGTTGTGTCTGTGTCGCTCATATAATGGCACAGCCGTTCATCGAACCTTTGCGCGACGACCTGCATGAAGAAACCGTCCTACGGAGTGGACGCACTGTCCAGCAGCCTGCAGGTCCTGCTACCGTGGCCATGGCATCCGACCTGGCCATCGCGGGTACCGAAGCCAGTGCGCTGCCTGCAGGCGTCCTTGCCAAACCACAAGGTGACTCCACTGAATTGGCTTCGCAAACCGCCTCTTTGTCCAGGGACGCCGTACACGCTCCCTTGGACTTCGCCTCAGGTACCATCCCTGGAGCAACGTCAGTACCGTCGCCAGAAGATAGGCGTAATTCCTCGCCTGTAACCGCCAGCGAACTCTGCACGGTTCTGCAGGCCATTGCACTTCGAGCCAGCGCTTTGAAGACGCCACAGTCACCTTCTCAGCAGCCTGTGCATGTACCCCATTGCCTCCTCCGTCCATGGCTGAAATTCCTGACTTTACTGGCGTTCATGAAGGCCCAACAGACTGGCTGGATGAGATACATTCGTTGTTGGCCCGTCGACATGCTTGGACTGATGACGTGACGCTATCGCTAGCCGTTAGCCAACTGAGCGATCCGCCAAAGCGTGGCATCAATACGATGGCACAACTCCTGGAGTGACTGGACTACAGCGTTCGTCACGGCCTTCCAACCACTTCCATCCGCATACGACGACCATTTCATGCGCATGCGATTGCGTCGGCAGGCTCCATCGGAAGACGCGCGTAAATACGTCTGACGCCCGTAAATACCCGTGAATTGGTCCGGCTAAGCTCCGAGTGAGTGCGATTGAGGAAACTTATGGTGAATCCGAGTCTGATTGGCGAAAGTATTAGCGAGTCCGTCTGAGCCTCAAGAAAAATTTATTGAGCTTGATTTTGGAGAATGAGTTCAAAGCGAAAAATATATTCCTCGATTGGGCCTGAGCGAGCTCAATTCATTTTGCCGACCTGTGCAGGCTGGGAGGTCTTTACTTGCTTGCCTTTCGCTAACAGCCTTACGGGCAAGCATGCCTCGGGAATCCGCGCATACACACCACCCTATGTGAGAGGCAACGTACTCCAAGTTGCCAGCAACTCCTCTTTCGTTTTCTCCGAAGCACTGAGCGGACGGAAGCCGCGCCGACGTCAGGCTGCTGTTTCTACGGATTGTTTACATCTCGCGTCCACGTCACTCCGAGTGGTGTGTCCCTTCCCGCGGCGCAAGAAGGTACACCGTGAGTGCATTTTGAACCAGCCGCTTCGCATATAAGTTATCTAGGGGCAACACCTATCGTGTTCCTTTACATCACCATGTGCGTCGTCCTTAATTTAGGTTGAACCCTTTTCATAAGCCTCCAGCTTTGGCTCCATCAGGTAAGTGCCGGTAAGACGCAGCTGTTACAAACCTTCCTCTTGAGGGTTAGTGGAAGATTACCACTCATGATTTGAGAATGCTAGCCGAATTCAATCCACCCTATCCTTATAATTATTTCACTCTCATCGTTCGGCTCCGCGGTTACTACCTGTTCTAAGTAGGCGTATTCCTTTACAACTTTCTGTGTGTCTCCACCTATCGCAAAGCTCTGTTCTCTGCCAAAACTGTTGTACGTTATTTCAATTTTATGCTTATAATTTTCAGACCTACTGTTTTGTTTTCCGTGTCTAGTTCAGTAATTATGACTTGCGATTTGTCCCCCGAGTTACTCATCAATATAATGTCATCCAGGTGACCACGATGTAGATATGCAAAACTGAAAATTTTCGTGGGGTTATCTCTCTCTCCCGCCCTCCGGCTAAGCCTGTGGCTTCGGGTGGCTTGAAGTTGAAAGAACAATCGGCAAATGTTCAGCAGTTGCACTTCACTACTTCAACCTTTTTGGCTTGCCATTTCAAATCGACTCACGAAGTTTGTAACCGTCCTTTGTTTCATTCAGAACAAAACGAAGTCGCAAATGCGTTCGAGGCCAATAATAGGCAAATCAACCGATCATTCCTATGGTCGCTGAACGATCGCAGCCCCAGAGATCCCTCTAGTTAACTTTAGGAAGCTCTATGGATCAAACATGGGAAACAATCAGCGACGTTTCGATTACTGATATTTCCAAAACCCATTTCAGGTCTGCCGGTGCTACAATATAGGCTTGCGACACCTTCAACCACCGTGTTGTTTCAGCTTATATTGAGCGCCACTACACACTGTTTAAGGCAACACAGCACAGTACACGCACGCGTGCAGGTGCTCAGATACGGCATGCTGGTAAATAACTTACTTGGAAAATCATTTGCATGCATACTGTGATATGCGTGGAGAGGCTCCAACGTTGGGGCGCCAATAAAAAAAAGTAAACGGAATATATTCCAATGAAAATCACGTAAAGTGCGTGGAACAACACGATTATCTGCTGCTCCAGGAAGGACGGCTTTATGACGGAGTGCTTTCTCTTTTCTTCTCTGGACTACATTGCTGAGGATGCCCCTGTCCGAGCAAGGATATGTATCATGCAAGGACGCCACCTTAACCCCTGGCAACAGTATAGTGCTGCAGCTTGCGCAACTGCCTGGCACAGAACCACATCCTTTGGAACCTGTTTTTCTTTTTGTTCTCAAACACTTTTCTAAAATATCGTCGCTGACGCCTTTATTATAGTATGATCGGCAGCGACTGTAAAGTCGCTGTCGATCATACTATAATAAAGGCGTGAGATATATATATATATATATATATATATATATATATGATTCAAAAAAGAAATTCTGTGGGTCCGGTGCAAATATAATTAAGAATAAAGGAGCACACTTACGATAATTTGATAATTGTTTACTCTACGTTTCCACGTAGAGTATATATATATATATATATATATATATATATATATATATATATATATATTCTTGATAGAAGAGTACTCTAGGAACTTCTTCAAGCACCCCACCAGAAAGCTAAGTGCGTCCTTTGCCTGGAACACTTTTGACCAATATCTCATGCTTATCTTCGCCGCATTACATCCTCCTTTGTCCTGAACAAAGTGATGCAACCTGGATTAAGGGATGTCACGCATTAAGCATCTTGTTTATATATGTCGCGCGTACAGCGCAGCGAGGACTTGACAGCCCCGACCCTGACAACCATGAGGATCGCCATCATCGGCCAGAGCGCTTTCGCCAGCGAGGTGCTGAAGCTGCTGCAGAAGAACGGACACGACATCGTCGGCGTCTTCACCGTTCCCGACAAGGATGGCCGAGAAGACGCCCTGGGTGAGTCTTATTCACCTGTCGAACCGTGGGACGTATGTGACGTCACATTTCGTGGAATATTTTCGGACGTGTACGCGCTTTTTTTTTGCGTGGGGGGAGGGGGGGGGGCAGAGATTTACGTAGATGTCACTATAAGTTGAGTAGTCGGTCTCTCCAGAATGCAGCTTACTGACTAATTAGTCACCGTTAAAATCCATACCTTCTGATAGCGCTACTGAAACACGCCGACGGCAAGGGTCTCCCTTTCTGACGAAAGCTCCACGCGCGTTTTCATCGCGATGCTCAGTTTAACTTATTCTGCCTAGCTGTGTACAACGCATGAGTTTGAGAGACGTCGTTCACTAATTAATGTAAAGATTACAGGGTAATATACAGACCAATAAGTTTGCAATAAAAAATCACTGGAGGAAACTACATGGGTGCTTCAAGTGTGTGGCGTTTTCAGAATCGCGAGTTGAGCTTGTAGGAGGGTGTTCATCGTACAATAACTTACAACAACGCAACGCAGTGGGGAGGGGGGGGGGTTGTGGGACTTAACCAATTTTCGTGGCGCACTCCCGTTTACGATAGGCCACCACTCTATGATGGCAAGGTGCTTGGAACACACGTGTAGAGAGAAAGAAGATGATGTGGGCAGTCTCCTGTTCCAGGTTGGGTGCCCAGCAACTCCACCACTCTGCAACGTGGTTTATTGGCGACAGGTAGCCCTTCACCGCAAGATTTACAGACGCTAAGAACGCAACCAGGTTAGAAAAAGGCGGCGCTAACCTGTCCGGAATCACAGTCGTAGCACCAACAGCTCGGCTCCTCTTGCTAAGGTCATGAACCACTGCGGCACATGATCTTCTTCCTCTCTACTCACGTTTATTTCCATAATACGCGCGTGACTTACTATACGGATCCAACAACAGAGCAGTGTTAGAAAAAATATGCATGCGTAGTATGAGACCCGGACACGATCGATAAGAATAACAAAAATGACGGCAGTCTATGGTGGCTGGATAATTATGGGGCTATTGGAGCGCGCACTCTTTTAGGGCAATATTGGATCGGTGCTTACCGGAGAGCCACGGAAGGATGTTCAGAGTTGAATATTACTTATGCGCTCTATGAAATTTTGGAACTGGAACATACCATTTCGCCCCTCAGTACAGGTTGACTATAGCAAGGAAGAAAAGTAAAAATAAATGATCTTGCAGTCTGTTATATTTATTTTGTTTGTTCATTTATTACAACCCTAAGGGCTAGTACACATAAAAGAGAGAGTGATTACGATAAATGAACGAAAAACATAAAAGCAGATAGAACATTCATTACAAAGGCTTGCGACTATAGTTTTGGCTAAACTTTAACAAAGGCATATAACGCGTTCCCACTCAAATGATAAACAATAACAAAAATGCACTAAGGTTACATACGTAGCCCTGAATAACTAAATGTTCTTGCTATGCCCAAGCAAAGTAAAAACAGAGGAGGAAAGTCCGTTTATACAGTCTTGGTTAAACCTGCAAACAAATGATTATCATAAATTGATACGATGTTATCAGGAAGGTGGTTTTCTTCAGAGAATTATCAAAGAGTAACTGACCTTATTTATCCCTGTCTAAAGCTTATTGGCGCACTTCCTATGGCATCCCCAATGTCTTATTTATTTGCACGTGAGCTGTCCCAGATGAACAACGACCGGCTGATAACGATTATCGTGATCATTGCAGCGACCACGGCGTCGGCGTGTGGCGTGAATCGCGTGCTGAAGCTTGGCCGCTGGCGATCCAAGGCTGGCGGCGGCGTGCTGCCTGAGGTGATGTGCGCCTACGAGGAGGTCCAAGCCGAGCTGAACGTGCTTCCTTTCTGCAGCCAGTTCATACCGATGGAGGTACCACCACTTGGCCCTTTAGACACACAGCTGCGCTCGGTGTGGAAATGCATCGTATCCGCTGCGGCTAATGTTAATGTACCGGACACTTGGACGGGGCGAACATTCTCTTGTGTGTCTATGGAACTGTGCTGCAATGGCCGGCAAGCGGTCGCTTATCGGATTCAGCATGTAGCGGTGGCGCGAAGAAGTACGGGGATACAAAAAGAGAAGGCTGTGCACTCTAAAAAGACGCCTAAAATGTTTGTATAGTGCGCACACTCTACTTTCTTTGTACAGTCTGCATTCACACTCAAAAAGTAAAGAAAAAAAGAAAGAAAGAAAGAAAGAAAGAAAGAAAGAAAGAAGGAAAGAAAGAAAGAAAGAAAGAAAATTGAACTAAAGGAAAAGTTACTCGTCCAAGCATCCGTTTTAGGAATTTCGTACCTAGTAGCCTTCTTCAGATCATGTCTGACCTTGTAGACCTTTTTTACGGAAAGGAGGATTTTCTCCTTTCTGGGGAAGCGGTCAGAGCAGACCACGGCGGCGCCTAGGGAGCCTTGAGTGAAGAAAAGGCCAATACGGCGCCACTCGTGGTCTTCCATGCCCCCGTTCCATCACGTCCCGATTCACCACGTATTGAATTGTACAGGACGAAAGACGAAGAGAGGGGTTCGTCTTCCTGTATTTTGTGCAGCACAATTCGATACGTTTTGAATCACTAGCCCGGCTGTCTGTTCTGTTGGCGAATCCGGAGTGCTGATTTTCAGTTTTCAGTCTGAAAGATTAGACAACGGCATTAAAGACCGTCTCTTCATAGTCATTTCTTTACGTTTCAAGAATCACATATTTAGAAAACGCATACGCACCGTCTAGCCTAAGAGCAAGTTTTTATGAGGATAAACAGTGAAATAAATAAATAACAAACAGCGTCCTTTTATTTTTCAGAAATATGAACCATATGGCTCGCCCAATCATCCGTTTTAAACAAGGTCTGTTTTGTGAAATCAATTTCGACAGCCTAGATTTCTTTAACGTGTGCCTAAATCCAAGTGAACGGGCTCTTCTTGCTTTTACACAACGGAAACAAGGCCCCCCATGACGGAGAATGAAATTCGAATCCTAGCACTTAGTGGTGCGACACTTGTCACCGCGGTTGCGTCACTCCTATAAGTACACTAGTCGCCTGTCTTGCTTGCACACTCTGCATTCGTTAGTGTTCTGTCGAGAATCCCGACTACTGCTTGAACATAAGCTTCGCAAGTCCCTCCAAGTTTTGTTCAGCTGGCCCGAGCTGAATACTGCTTCCAGGAGGCAATCAGCCCAACATAGCTTGTTGTAAGATGAGTCATCGTCCGTTTCAATCCAATTAGCTATCGCTGTGGATCGGCTGTTTTCGTTTACCGTCAACACAGCCCTGCGTAAACAAAGTTGTACGATTCACCCTCATGTCGCACATCTCGCATTGGTCATAACGTGCAGCCTCACAGCGACGTGTCTTTCACATCTAGTCTCTGATTTTATTTTTAGCATGATTTTCTTGACAGAAGCAAATAGCAGCGTCGTGCAGCATCAGCAAAGTCCACGCGCGTGTCTTAAAGGACCACTCAACACCCCTAGTAACTTCAAAGGCGAAGGGGGGCACTAAGGAACTAAGAAGGAACTAAGGGGCGAGCAGTACGCGATGCGTACTGCTCGCCCCTTAGTTCTTAAAAGAACGTGAACAATGTCAGCACTAAGCCTATCAGTATTTCACGCTCCTCAGCTACACGCTGTTATCGCCGTTGGCACTGTTGTAAACACACAAACACAAAATGTCGCCATCGGCCATACCACGCTGAATGCGCCGGTTCTCGTCCGATTGCCGAAACCGCCCCGCCGCGGTGGTCTCGTGGCTAAGTATACTCGGCTGCTGACTCGCAGGTCGCGGGATCGAATCCCGGCTGCGGCGCCTCCATTTTCGATGGAAGCGCAACTGCCGTGGGCTTGTGTACTCAGATTTAGGTTAGGTGGTCGAAATTTCTGGAGCCCTCCATTACGCCGTCTCTCATAATCCATATGGTGGTTCTGGGACGGTAAACCCTTCATATCACAAAATGTATTGTGATCGGTTGATCGTGCACGATTTTCATGCGAGACAAGGAAGGACGGATAGATGGTCGGCTGCGTGGCAAAGCAGTGCAGGAGACAAATCACATTTCATATTTCGCGTATATGAACCAATCGAGAGTATGAACGCTATAGACGTTACGAAAACTGCGTCACAGAAGCGCGCAAAAAGGACAGGATATGTGAAAATATTGCTCTCTTTTTTTTGTATTTTGAGAGCTTGCTGAGTGGCCCTGTAACGGCGACCGCTGTGTATCGAAGAAAAGCGCTTCTTGCCCGAAAGGCGAAACCGGCTGCGGCCGGTTGAAACCGATCTCGGCCCCATTTTCGGAACGGCCTCCTCGACGCGGTCCGCGATAAGCAAACGCGTTCTCCTGGGGCACGTGTTGGTCCACTCCCGTCTCGATTGAGTGAGCAGCGTGGCAAACAGATTGCGGGGTCTGTCTGTTTCGTTCTTATCCGGAGTCTCACGGTTAAGGTCCGTTTGCATCTCTCGTAGACACGTGACCCGAACGGAAAACGTCACGTATGACGTCATCGGTGGGGGAGGCCCGCCGCAGACGACCATGACTGTTGCTGCTCCTATAATCTCTATCTTTTACTTTCCTAATCTTTATTCCCCTTCCCCCATACCCCTTCAAGGCACTGCGCCATGTCGCCCTACGGCTGAAAGAAATTAGGCGCCTTTTAAATTCGAACCACTTAGCAAACTTCAGTGACTTTGGCCCTATCTATCTATCTATCTATCTATCTATCTATCTATCTATCTATCTATCTATCTATCTATCTATCTATCTATCTATCTATCTATCTGTCTGTCTGTCTGTCTGTCTGTCTGTCTGTCTGTCTGTCTGTCTGTCTGTCTGTCTGTCTGTCTGTCTGTCTGTCTGTCTGTCTGTCTATCTATCTATCTATCTATCTATCTATCTATCTATCTATCTATCTATCTATCTATCTATCTATCTATCTATCTATCTATCTATCTATCTATCTATCTATCTATCCGCCTATAATTTTCAGCTCTCCAGGGTGTTTGGATAATGCGAACTATACCAAAATTGGTATGCCATAACGTGACTGTATAACAAGCCTAAGCGACTAGTCATAACATAAATATGTATGTCATGAATGTCATAATTTACATTTCATAGCCTTGCTGCTCTACCGGTGCTTCGTTGACATGACATGTCGCAAAACTGGTATGGTATGGCATGACTGCATGGCGAACACAAGCGACAGACCCTAACACAGAAATAATGACATGCGTGTAATGTAACAACATGACTACATTCCACGCTCATGATGCGCTTGCGGCCGTTTCGCTAGCTTCACATATACCAAATTTGGTATTACGTGGCACGAACGGACGACGAACGTAAATGACAAGTCCAAACATGATAATCTTGGCATGCGTGACTACATGCTATGCTCATAGCGTGCTCACGGCCGTTTCACTAGTTACACATATACCAAATTTGGTATTACGTGACGTGAATGGAAGACAAAGGTAAATGACGCGTGCAAACACGATAATCATATGCGTGTCGTGTGAAATATGACTGCATTCTACGCTCATAGCGCACTAGCAGCCGTTTTTTTTCTCCACATATACCAAATTTGGTATTACGTGACGTGAATAGACGACGAAGGTAAATTACACGTCCTAACATGATAATCATGGCATGAAAGTCTTGTATGGCCTAATTTACGTCCGTCTGGTAACGTTGTGCTGATTTTAATGTGACCTATCACTCGTGCTCCGGATATCATCGATTCCCACTCTACGTGGGATCCGCCTTTTTTTTTTTTTTTTCCCCCTTCTTCTGACCACCACCAGTAGCGACGCCCGCAAAATGAAGCAGCGTAGCGTAGCTCACGGGGGCCCCTATTGACGTGGAGAGGCCCTATCTCTCGAGAGGAAGGTATACACAACAGCTGCATATTACCGGTGCTTACCTATAGAACAGAAAAGCTGGGGGCTTATGGAGAGGGCTTATCTTTAATCGAGGACGATGTAGAGAAAAATTGCAGGTGTAATCTTAGGATACAAGGAAACAGCAAGTCAGGGAACAAACGGGTGTTAATGATATCATATGTTGGAAATCGAGAAGAAGAAATGGACATGGGCCGGGCACGTGGCGCGATAAGGGGAACTGACTGGATTCCAAGAGAAGGCAAACATGTCTGGTGGGCAAATGAGAAGTTTGCAGGTGGCAGCAGCAAGTGCAGAACCGGCTTGGTTGGCGGAACGTGAGAGAGGCCCTGAAGTGAGCGTTGCCAGCCTCGACATGATCATCATCATGAATTCATGGTCAACTACTGATAAATATCGAAGTTTGTGCAACGTTGCGAAGAATCTCGTTTTTCATTCAAGTTGTAAGACATCAGTATTACGTCATACGAGGAGTTACTGCTCGGATCATCTTACGCAAAGTTGGAATTTCCCAGATGTGTACGATGCTATGCATGTCGGCCTCGCATTACCGCCGCGAAATAGTTCAACTGAAGTCTACTTGGAAAGTGTTGTCGTTTTGTATTTGTTTAGCACTGCCTATTGTAACATGCCTCTATTTCATTCTGCAGCAGGCTTAAAGCGATAAACGTGACCGATGAGCAATGCTAGCACAACCGTCTCTCAGATTCACGGAAGCGGTGTGCGAAGGCTTTTCAATATCGCCATGCGTTCCATGGGTCATCAGCAAGGACACGGCATGTAGCTGTTTCACCGTTGTCTGCCTAAACCACACACGTGACAGAACAAAATCTAATCCACGGGGAAGTAATTGCAGCGCAGAAAATTAGAATTACGCTATTTTCTACTGCCCCTATTTAAGGGAGCATGGACCATCGCCACAGGAAAGGTAACCGAGGCGAAGGGAACGCGAATGCAAGAGAGGTGCAAGCGAATCTGAACAATTTTTAGACAGAAGAGTGGACCATCTCTGAGTGAATGAAGTTTTGGCTAGCAGCTGCCACGGTGGTACGGTGCTTACGTTTCTGGGCTGCTAACTTGAAACTCCTGGGGCCGGTAGTTACAGCGCGAGAACGAAACGACGACACAGAGACAAGAGGGACACCTGCGTCGCCGTTTTGTTCTCGTGCTGTAACTACCTTCCTGTCATACCAACTAGCCCAAGCTGCCACACTCTCGGGGCCGAACACGACTGCGGTGGTCGTATCTTCATGAAAGCTAAATGATAAGGGCTCATGTAAGTGTACACGTAAAATTGTTATTATTAAATATACTTCTTACACGAGAAAGTCAAAAAAGAAGAAATATGCCTCGTTTGGAGTTATGGCAACATCGGCGATATATCTGTAGCTCAACGGCCCCATCGGCCGCAACGGCCAAAGGCCTGTTTTGTGTCGAAGCTGAGCTCGGACACTACGGCTGCTGACATCAACGAACATCTCACTTAAATGGATCGTTCTCCCACCTCTTGCAGGCGCCTTCAAACTGAATTTCAGACATATTCATCGTTCTACATCGAGGTTGACGAGGAAACACTACAGCGCCTAAATGACACTTCGATGTAGCCTCTCTTGAAGCCTTCTCGTTGGGTGTTTTATCCCTTTGAGCTAGTGCCTGGTGTGAAATGTGCTGTGTAACGTAGACATGTTCTATCAGAATGCTCGTGGTCTGCGTACCCAGACAAATGAGTTTCTGGCTAACGTTTTTTTTTGTCTTTTTTATTGTTGCTATTACTGAAACCAGGCTGGGTCCTGAAATTCGTTCATCTGACTTTTTCCCCCCGACCACCTTCCACAGTGACCGAGATTTCAGGGCAACCAAACAGAAGCGCGCTGGCGTGATGGTTGCCATTGACAGTTCACTGAAATCTACTCGACGGAAAGACCTATAATCTTTCGAAGAAAAATGGTCTAGTTAGAAATCAACTTTGATTGCCGAGAAAAATTGTTAATTGTATGTTTATATTTACCGCCCAGCGTTACCCCTGCCAAGTTTTATGCTGTCATGCCTTTCATTGAACATGTAATATCATCCCATAGTGGGCACAGAATTACTGTTCTTGGCAGCTTCAATATGCCTGGAATTGACTGGAGCATGCTTACCTTTTCTCATTAAAATTACTTCATTGAGAAAAAGTGCAGCCTGATGTTGGAGCTTGTGGCATTTAATTCCCTTCTGCAACATAACACCGTCGTCAATCGCAGAGACCACGTCATAGACCTCTGTCCTTTAAACGATCAACCTGTTGAAGTTTCATGCTCCGAAATCTCTCTTGGTCGTCCGGAAAATTCTACTCAGCACTTAATGTGCTGAAACAACGTGCTACAATGGTAGTTTTAACCGATCTCGAATATTTACTTTCAATAAAGGCGACTACACGGGCTTTCATTGTTACTTGTCAGCCGTTGATTGGTCACAGGTTACTGACAAACCAAATGTTGATGATCAAGTTGAGCTGTTTACAGAGCTTTTGTTAAGTAGAATGCGTAATTTTGTTTCGAAATATACACCTAAACATCGTAAATATCCCCACTGGTTTTATATTTAACTTAAAAGTGCACTGAAGCATATAAAGAGATCGCGCGCACAAGAAGGCTAAATGTTCTCCATTCAGCAAGTGGAAGGCATAGTTCAGCTTTTTCTGAGCTATCTCTAAATGTCTATGAAAACGGGATTGCAGTTAGTATAGTGCCTTATTAGAAAAAGATCTTGCTGACAGGCCAGCTGAGTAATGCACGCAAACTATCTAGCAAAAGTGGGAAGTTCTTCAGGCTATACTGAATTCGGATAGTATCGAAGTGCATGCCGTCATTTACTCTCTTGCCACGAATTTTTCATTCGTTTACAAGACCTCAGACTCTAGAAACTCAGTACGGCAGCCCAAGGATGTTAGTACATCTAGCGGTCAATCGCTGGATCAAAAGCTAATCTGCTCATGCATTAAGTGCTTAAAACGGCCCTTATCATGTGGCCCAGATGGCATCCCTTCCGCCATACTAAAGACTCATGGTAGTATATTTATCCCAGTAATGACTACAATACTTATTAATTGTCTGAACAGTCTGAACGCTTCCACATTTCTGAGCATATGGAAAACTGCGCGTGTTTTCCATTATTAAGTCGGGCTGCAAAACTTATGTTTCTAATTATCGCCCGATTCCTCTACTGTGTGCCACATCGAAGATTTTTGAGCTGGCTCTTCACAACATATTGTATGTTAGCGTGAATAATTCATTGATTCCTAATCAACACGAGTTTCTCCCTGGTTGCTCAACTACCACAAGTCTGCTTTTTCATGACGCAAATCTCTTCACCTATTTCTCAGAGAAGACAGGTTGACGTAGTTTACTGAGACCTGAGCAAGGCTTTAGGCGTAATCAGCCACTCACTGTTTTTGGTTAAACTTGCCAACTTTGATGTTGACTCGTCTGTTGTGAATCTTCTGAACAGCTATCTGTTTAATAGATTATGTTATGTAGCCGTAAATGGCCAAACGTCTTCCTTGTACAAAGTGACTAGTTTTGCAAGTATATCTCGCAAAACATCCATCCATCGTGTCATTTTCATACTCACTCAATACTATGTCCTTATGTAAGGTTTATTAAATTAGTTATCTTGGTGTTCTTTCTGATAGCATGCTAAATTTTGCTGTTCACTATACACGTGCTCTCATTCGTTCTCTCGGCTGCGCTTTTCGAATCTCGAGAATTCAGTTATCCTACAGCCTTCCATAAATTATACACCACAATATGTCTTCCTCAGCTTGAATATGCATCTGTGATTTAGAATGGCATTGCTAAACTGGCAGTGGCACCATTGAGCGGGTCCAAAAAAACTCATAAGCATTTAAAACTATCGTTTTGTTAGAAATCACTCTGGATCTCGTTCCAGCACTGCCAGATTATTACCATTGGCATCATTTTTCTGCCGACGAAATCGCGCTGACCTGTTGATTTTTTTTACAAACTAGTTCGTGGTATGATATCCTGCTCTTTACTTCTCAGTTGTGTAAATTTTCGGATTCCGCGTCAGTTAACCAGACAGAATCGACCATTTCATGTACCTGCCAACTTCTGTCAACGCTCTACTGTTCACAGAATAGAAAGCCTCTATAACGTTACTTTCATGATCTTGATGTTTTTCACAGTTCACTGTCGTTTTTATCTCAGTTCTGCACTGTTTTAACGTAGTTTTTCACAATGTACAGATTCTTCCATTTTTCGTCTTCAGGAAGGTTTCTACACAGTTGTGTGTGTTCACTCCCCTTTAATTTTCACTTCCTTTCCATGGTTCTCGTCTTGTGTTTTTTCTTTGTTACCATTTTGCACCGATTTCTTATTTCATGCGTTTTCACTCTTTTTATTTCATTTTTGTGAAGGGTGTCTGTATTGTACTGTTTTATTCTTGCGTGCGCCTGCACTAAGACCTCGTGGTTGTTCCAGGGCACGTTGAATAAATTATATTATTATTATTATATTATTATATATTATTATTATTATTATTATTATTATTATTATTATTATTATTATTATTATTATTATTATTATTATTATTATTATTATTATTATTATTATTATTATTATTAAACGAGTTGAACGCTCGCTACGGAAGGCGACAACTCTAGATGGAACCCATTTCGTTGCTCGCACAGGTGATCACGTGGCCCAAGCACCAGTCGATAGTGTACCACCCGTCTCTGCTGCCGCGCCACAGGGGAGCCTCATCTGTGAACTGGTGAGAGTTCACGAGCATTGCGATACACTCGGCGTATCGAGTTGCGTGTTATAGGGGTCGAGTGATATGGAAGAACGTGATGTTTCGTTGGCGTTATCGGCACTACGACTACAGTCGGACATGCTCTGGGTCATTCCGTCCAAGTAAGGTGAATGCCAAGCTGAAGACGCGCTGCATTACGCAAACGGCGCCGTCGAAAAGTTGAGCCATTTGCGGTATTGGGACAGTACTGAACGTGAAGTGTCATTCCCAGCTCTGAGTGCTCGTTCCTGATAAAAAGTGAAAAAATTATCAAAAGTGCCAGTTGTATAACTGTTGGATTCGTGCACGCTAAATTGTATAATTTGTATATATTGTTTACTCGTTGTATCTTCTCTTATTACATTATCACCCATACTTCTTCTCATGCGATTAAGTGAGCCCCGTAACTGTCTGCATCAGAGCGCGACACCTCAACAGTAGCTCATAAGGAATGGTGGTAAAAAGGGATTAAAAGGATATGATTAATAGTTATATAAGTTAGAGGAAGGAGAGAGCGAGGCGCAGGGACAGCGAATGACGGAAGTAAAGAGGAGATAGGAAAGATAGACACAGTCGCAGGAGTCCGAGGACAGAGCACCACTCGGCGAGAGCTCTTGTCGGCGTCAGGAGACGACGTTGGGGGGAGCCCAGTCGGCCAGAGCTGCGCTGTCGTCGGAGGTTGCGGGGGCACAACCGCTCGACACGAAATCCAGCGAGCGAGTCGCGCATATAGTTGACGAATCGCAGCCTGCCAGTTTTCAAGGTATATTTGGAATAAGCTCTAAGACTGACGCCGACAATTAGGTTTGCGCCATCATTGTATATGAGTGTGGCACGTTTTTTTTTTTTTTTTCAAGAAAAGCTTCTAATTACCAGATTCATGTCACCGTCGGTGGAAAGGAGAAGCGCTACCGTCATACGGTACCGCCACGTACCGTATTCGCGTATCGTAGAACCGCATTCGCGTATCGTTCCCTCAAGTTGAGTGCTGGATCACGCCACCCCAGCCAATCACAAGCGCCTCCGGGGAAAGTAAAGATGGTTCGTTCGCTCCGAACACGGGGCGCTTTCGCTCGGGTCAAGCTCAGCGGAAGGTTGTGGATTCTGTTTCACAGGCGTTTCACAAGGTATTCATTCCGTTCAGAAGCACCGGCGACACCTGATTTCCAGCCACACGGGCTCTGTAACGTCATTGAGTTAGAACTGTTTAGGTTGGATTGAGTGGACGAGGATGATAGTCGACGTGTGAAGATATGGTGAAACGCATTACGACAGCGCATACCGTGTAAAGACGCGTTGTTTTGGTGGTGGGCGCCTGCAGGACCCTTATCGAGGGCGACACCAAGGGCGGCTTCAGCGTGTTCTGGGCCGACGATGGTCTGGACACGGGACCACTGCTGCTGCAGCGCGAGTGCGACGTCCTGCCCGACGACACGGTCGACGCGCTCTACTCCCGCTTCCTCTTTCCCGAAGGAGTCAAAGCCATGGTGAGCACGATGAGCAGCCATTGTCCGTGATTTTGTAGGGGCTCACGCCGTGGGTCGCATGTCCTGTGTCGTCGCAGTAGCCAGTTGCATTGCACTTCACGCCAATAAGAACGGTGTCACAGCATATCCACGGAGTGAATGATGATGAGTAGGGCGAAGCGTTCGTCAGTCCGTCTATCCGCTTCGCCCCACTAGTCATCATTCACCTCCTGGATATGCTGGGACTTTCTTTAGATCCTAAGCATCTTATGAGCTAACCTGATCCCGTGACGTCCGCGCTCCACTGCGCATGCGCCTACTCTCTCCCACTTTCCTATCCTACGCTGCCCCCTCTCTCGTCTCACAACGCTGACGCGTCTGCTATCCTACGCTCGCTCCCCTCTCCTTTCTCTAGGCATCCCTCCACACAGCATTTACAACCCCATTTGGCACGCGCATCCCCTCGCGTCTCGCAACGCAGGCAGCGTCTGCATTCTTGATTGAGAAAAAAAAAATACCGTTCACTGTTCATGTGCGCGCCGGCTTCGTGCGCACCTGAAGGCTCCCACTAGCCACCCCGTATGTATAGGCACTGGATCTTGACCTCGAAGGTAGTGCCGGTGGGAGATTTCTCTTATGAGTTGTTGAGCATTAGGAATTTGCAGCGCGCACGTTAACAAAAAGCGGACTGCGGGTCTCTGTGTCCAATCTTCGATCTCTTATTACCCATTAGCAGCGATTAGGTAGGGACCACTGGTTCATCACTGCTTGCTTTTCGCCTTCTCATGCAGGAAGTGGTGGTTAGTATACAGGTTTCTCTCCTGCGCAACACCGCGGGATGAGCGCCAGCGTAAGCACCCACTGCTTCGCATAGCGGGAGATGGTGCAATTTTTTTAAACGCACGTCCGTTTTGAGCATTTGTTCGACGATGTGGCACGCATATTATCTGGGAGAGTTTATTTGCACCTCAACAGCTCGGGTTCACTTTCACCCGTACGGAAACCTCGTATACGATATCAAAAACAGTTGTGCTTGGCCTTAGCTAATCTAACGTCGTAAGCACCAAGGTAGTTTAAGGGAAGCTTCCGCTGAGCACCTCCCTTCTTGAACCCCCCTCCTCCTCACATCATTACTCCTCGCCCCTTTCCCATTCCTTGCTGTAGAAATGGATGCATCCTCCCCCTCTTCCTTCTTTCCCAACATCTATCATTCATGAGCATGATATGCTAGCAGCTGCTTGTCCGAAGTGAGAACTGGCGCTTCCAAATGCCCGCTTTGCTACACGGAGAAGTAAGCTTTACGCTGTAAAACGCAAGGTTTTGCCTGGGTTCGCATAAATATGTCGCTGTTCTTTCAGAGCGATCGGTGTTTGGCCCGTGTCACCCCAGGACCATAAATCTACGAGCTTTCGAGGTTCACACGCACCTCCACATTGTCCGGCTTTGTACCGTAGCGTGCTTGGTTTGCCGAGCTTCCGCATGACAGTGAATTGTCTAACTGTCATTACTAACATCGGGCAGTTCAGCTCGTGCGCATCAGCGCATGTGTTCTGTGCGCGCCATCATCAAAAATTCGCTGATCAGCACTATACGAGTGTTTGCTTTCGACGTTGGCTGCTTCACCGGTTGGCACACCAAGCATGGATTGCGACAAAATTGACTCGGTCCGGTAGCAAAATGATACTACTGACTTTCCTTCCCTTCCCGGGCTACGACATCTTGAGAGGGCCATTTATTTCTCCTCTTGCTAATTTGAGCTTGTGCAGCATGCTGATAAGTTACAACGTAGAAAAAAGGTGGCACCCTTAGGGCTAAGTCACGTATAATTAAAAACTTGGAGCACTCTTGAGCTTCGCCTTCAAGGGCATACCACGGCCCGTTGGCAATGCATTTCCGATCGTTTGCCGCGCTTCGGTTCTCAGTGGACACATAAACTATGTCACGAGGAAAATAATGTCTGTGCGCGTAAAGCTCCATTCACACGACGGACGCAATCGCGGCCGGATAAGTCACGTGACATGTGACGTGGTTCGGATGCCTCCATAGGCAGCATTCACTCAACAGGGGAGAATTCATGCTATACAAGCGAGGATTTCCGCATCGGTCTCCGAGGATCCCAAGAGCAATTTGGGTTTCCGTGGTTTCACGAATCGGTCCGCGCCGAGCGAACGTATGGTGACGCAGTACGCGATCCGCAGGCTCCAATCGCGATTTGGTCCGTCGAATACACCTTAACATTTCCTGGAATGCCAACGGCAGGTGCCACATTTCATCATACTTGAAAAGCACCCCACTATGCGTATGCAAGGCACAATGCGCTTTGTTCGTGCTGTTTATGCTGCTGATCAATTATGCCTTAGCCTTTAAGGCTTAGCGCATTGTGATGCGTAAACCAACCACTTGATGCACGAATCGCATGGTGTGACGCATTGACGTGCAGCCAGGGAGATAAATCCAACCCCCTGAAAATTTTGCATGTGTATACGTGGCGCTAGATGTAACAGACGTGGCCTGGCTCATACGCCATGTGTTTGTTCTATTGCACTACAACGGCTTGTATACTAACCACCACTTCCTTCGTACTGATTTTACCCTCCCCCCCCCCTTCCCCCCGAAGAGTTGCGAGCAAGAAAATGTAAACTATAGAGACGTCCAGAAGCCACAAATGTCAAAAGGCACAATTGGTAATTCCATGGTCCTATGACGTTACTTAAACTCGCCAAGACTTCAGGGGAGGGTGCGGCAGTCCGGTAAATACTGGAGTTCTGGTGGGCCAGGCTGACTGTTGCGTTCTAGCCCGCATATTCATGTTCTAAACATAGACAATGCTGATAAGACTACTTGCATTCTTGCGAAGAATGGGCGAAAGGCCTTGCAGGCTCGGAAACTCAGTGTAAGTCGCCGTCTGTCCTGTGTGCGTGCTCGTTGTCGTAGCGTGATAGGACGGTGCCTGAATCTTTGTGGGGTAGAAGTAGTGACTTTTTTTTTCGGTGTTTGCTGAGGTGTTGGTGCGCACTTCTGACCTCTTGTGCAGGATGCGTTTCTGGCGATGATCCTTCATGCGAAAAAGCCTTACGCCTTGATTCGTTCTTGCTTTAATAGACTTGCCTTGTGACGTTGTCCTTCGTGGTGTGTCCGGTGGAGTGTCTGGAATTCTTGGCGTTGCTGATGGCGTCGCAGCTGACATTGCTAATAACGCTGGGGAACGTGCTCGGGTGGGAGCCCTTCTTGAACATCGCGCTGGTTTTCTTGGCAGTTTGATGTTGTGTCCAGTGGGTAGCTGGTAGTCATGCAGTCGAGCATTGAAGGCAATCTTCCAAAGTTGATAGAAAGCTGAGGCTTCGTATACGCCGTTCACTATGATGGGTACTTGCACCTGTCTATCAACATGAGCCGCCTGTGTCTCTTCAATCGTCGTGTTGGAAGGGGTGTGGCTTGACAGGGTATCTTCCCGATATTCAAGCCGGCCTGTCATGCGTGTGGTGGTTTCGTGAGGCGTGCCGGGAAAGTAAGGGGTACTAGCAGGGCTTCTTGACTAGGTGGTGGCCTACGTAAGCAAAGTGAATAATAAATAAAGTCCATGGGATCATTGGCTAATGGCTGGACATTTGTGTTGCAGTCAAGAGGAAAGCGTAGGTGATATTTGCGCAGGTGAGAATACCAGGTGGTAGGTTGTGTCTTGTGAGGGAACAGACTGGATGTCTTTCCGTGAGCAGATCGCTGACTTCGCCTGACAGAAATTGTAAATTTATGCTCTGTGCTTGAATGCGTGAAGGCTGCCTATGATGACAAAGTTTGAATGTATTGATATGGTGGGATATATTAGAATCTTGATTATAGTCTCGAAACCGCATGATCATTTCCTCTTTTATCTTTTGCCACGGTTCATTGTTTTCGAATATGTGGTTGAGGTAAAATTTTAATTCCTCACCGGTTACGTAGTCGGTGAAGTTTGTGACCATCTCCCGTTCCGACCAGGATGCAGCGGCGGCGTGGAGCTCGACGAAGTTGAAGAAGTCCTAAACGGGTCTGTCGTCCGCTGACCAGGGAACTTGAGTATGTCAAGGTCAAGCGATGGCTCTTTCATGGTGCTGGTCGCTGTGTACTGCTAGGAGATGATTCGGTAGTCGATGTATGGTCAGGGCGTCTTGTGGAGAACTTCGTCGATGATGTACGACTGATGAAGTGGCTGGCAGGTCTCCATCCTGCCGACGCTAGATTTGACAGACGTGGCCTGCCTCATACGCCATCTGATCAAGGATGATGATGATGATGATGAATCCACAGCCATGGCTTATACGCGCTCCTGGAGATTAGCCAAGAATCGATTACTTAATTCATATTAAATATATCTACCTCCCCTCACTAAAAAAAAGAAAAAGATACCCTAAATAGAATGAAAGGAGTGCAATAATTGTTTGTCACTTGTTCAGATCACACAATGCACTCATTATCTTGAATAGGAATTAGCGTGGTTAGACAAAGCTCCTGTTCATGTTGGATTATTTCTGCAGGAATAATGTTTATTCTATTGCACTTTTTCCTTATCGGCTTCTGCTAACCACCATTTCCTTCGTTTCGTCACATATATACACGCATACAAACAGATACCCGAACACACATAAAGTGTGGTTGATTACCCCCCTCCTCCCCCGAAAAAAATGCCGGATCTTTACTGTTGCGACGCCTCTTGCGATTCTACGCGTCTGCCACGCAATACTGTGTGTGTTAACAAGACCCATCGCATTGCATAACGCATTTGTGAGTTCTTTTTTTTTTAAAGCAGTTTCAAGCTCTTGCGTGACTTGGCTACCGCGCAAAGGGCGTGGGTGTTAGTCTGTTGTGCTTCCCCCCCAAGAGCAGACAAAGTGAAAACACGGTGCTTAAGTCCCCAAAGGAAGTGACTACAGAACCTATGCTTGCATGCGTGCAGGGCGAGGCTGTGGAGCTGATAGCCTCCGGCAAAGCCCCGCGCATCGCGCAGCCGACAGAAGGCGCCACCTATGACCCGATGTTGAACAAGAAGGAGTTACGCCGCGTGGACTTTTCCAAAATGACGGGCCAGGCGTTGCACAACTTCATACGAGGCATGGACAAGGTGCCCGGAGCCTGGATCACACTCGAAGGACAGGTGGGCTCGCTTATTTGTCATTTATTATTTAGCAAGACCGTTGCCGCTTCGTAGAAGGCCAAGCTTGACAAATGTGTCACGACAGAGAGAGAGAGAAATAAAACACGGATACAATATTGCAGTGGGCCTCGGGAATGGGCTTGATTCAATAATCAGTGTGGCGAAATATTGCAATCACTAACTGGTGCAAAGTTTTCGGCCAAGCGCGTAATTGTATTAAGAGTCAAGCGCGCGGTGACACCGTCCTGCACCCAGAGCTATGCGATAGAGTCGATTAAATACTACCAAATATTTTCGCCTACTGGACCAGACCTGATGAAGCTGCACAATCGCAATATAAGCTGCGGCAATGACTTCCTCTTGCACATGCTGCATGCACCGAAGTTGGTGATAGTCTTATCGCTCAAATGTGACAAGCTGTACTCCTCGAGAGGATTCTTACTCAGGGTACGACCGCCAAGCGCGCTGCACCGGTTGCTGTGACAGTAAATAATAACGTAAAGAGATATGCATTCTTTCAGGGTTTTCAGTAAATAGGATGTAATGTTAGTTGTGGGTGGCTTGAAACATGATAACATCCCGTTCCTCTCAATCTTAACTCATCCTACAGATGCAACGGCCTTGCAAAACACTTGGACACACTGCGTTATTGAGAACTGCAAGCATCGGTGCAGCAAGTCGATTATATTTCCACTCACTTCTCCGACCACATAGTTTCCTTCGTTACATACTGGCAGACGTGCGTTCCCTAGAGAGAGAGAGAGAGAGAGAGAGAGCTGCGGGAAAAATTAATGCTTTTGTAAATACATACATGTGTCTCTCAATATTCTTTTCTCAACTTATCGCGAAATCAAAACACCCAGCAGCTGCGCTCGCAGTTTGTACTTGGAAGTATCGTAATCGTCGGTGATTGAAGATAATTTTAGAAAGCTGTTCAGCGATTTCGTGTAAAAGGTAGCATTATGAGGCGCGATTGAGAGCAGTCTCGCAGCATAAGACCCACGCAGGCGACGCGCGTGTACGGTTCGAGCCGGTGGCCCTCGGGTCCCGTAGAAGGCGCTCGCCAGGTGTCCGTGGAAGGCATGTCCCGTCCTGGACTGGTCCACGAGCAGGGCCTGCTGCTGTGCGGCTGTGACGGCGAGTGGGTCAACGTGCGACAGCTGGCCTCAGAGGAGACGGGACGCGTCAGCCTCGCCTCACGCTTTGGACAGCAGCAGGCTGACGCCGAGGCCCTGGAACTGAACCAAGAGGAGCAGGCCATGGTCGGCAAGCTGAGGGTGAGACGCGTATTGATTGTGTCGACCACGGAGGAGGGCTTCGCCGGTTCCTCAGAGATCACCTTAACTCTGGTTGGGCAGTCTTAACCAATTGTTACACGTGTAATCATCGTCATCATCAGCCTGACTACGCCCACTGTAGGGCAAAGGCCTCTCCCATGTTCTGCCAGTCATCCCGGTACTGTGCTATATGCTGTCACGTTATATTTGCAAGCTCCAGTATACCTGCAGCTGCGCATATAAGTCTCCTTAACGACACTCGTATACTCGTTAACCAGCGAAAGAACGCCTTCATTGTATACTTTTCCGTTTCTTCTTTATAACTACGCTCTTAATGATTGTTTTGACCGTATCTATCTATCTATCTATCTATCTATCTATCTATCTATCTATCTATCTATCTATCTATCTATCTATCTATCTATCTATCTATCTATCTATCTATCTATCTATCTATCTATCTATCTATCTATCTATCTATCTATCTATCTATCTATCTATCTATCTATCTATCTATCTATCTATCTATCTATCTATCTATCTATCTATCTATCTATCTATCTATCTATCTATCTATCTATCTATCTATCTCTATCAATCAATCAATCAATCAATAAAAAAAACGGAGTCTGCATAGGTTCCAGAGTTGCCCCTATTTTGAGCAACATTTTTCTTGGAAGGTTTGACATGCAAGTAACACAAAGTTTAGGGTCTTTAGCCACAAAAATTGTTCGGTACGTTGATGATTTATTACTGTTCATCAGGCCAGATCCCCAGGAGGAAAGTGCGAACGACGTTTTGAAGGTGTAACCAATATGGATGGGGACTTTACGTGACGATGGTTATAGCGCGAGAACAGAACGACGACGCAGAAACAAGAAGGATACGAAGGACACGAAGGTCTTTGCGTCGTCGTTCTGTTGTCGCACTATAACTTTCGTCATGTCATACCAACTAGCCCAAGCTGCCACACTTCTAAGTTACTTAACTTTGCCGTTGAACTTACGAAGGATGATGAACTCCAGTTTCTATATTTAAAATTACACCATGAACCTAACCACATATGCTGGGCATACGTGCCAAGCTCAACAAGCCCTTACTAAACTTCAACTCGGAGCATTCTAAAATTGTTAAAATGGGAATAGCTATGTCTGCTCTGAGTTACGCCATCAAAGGTAATGCTCCGCTAAAACGACAGAAAGTTTCTCAAATCAGCTTCGAAGATTGAACAGCGCTGGCTTCCCCAGCCCGTCGTATACGCAAGGTTGCGCAGAAGCTACTTAAAAAGTAAAGGAAAACCAGGAAAATGATAGAACCAGTTAAAAAGCCCACTGTCATCCCCTATATGCACAAGCTGTCTCATGGTATAAAAAAAAAAAAAAACATTGCGAATCGATATGACGTTGGGGTAGTTTTTTCGGCCCCAACAAATTAAACTTGTTATGTATCAGAACAGAAAGAAAACTAGCGCGAAACTCTAAGGGTCGAAAACCAGAAGGATGTGACGTGAATCATAGGCACTCGTATGTTAAGTGTGAAACAGGTGTTGTATATTTGGTATACCATTTTCCTGTGGTCTCATCAACATTGGCCTGACGGGAAGATGTGCCAAGACCAGGTTGCAAGAACATAGATCATTGGACACAAAAGACAGTTCACACTTGCCCAAACATTGCAGCTCGTGTGATTGCAACCCCCCTTTTTTGATGCTATTGTTTTATCAAAACACTCAGATTGGACCACCACGCAGAGAGCTGATAGAGGAATTGCGCATCAGGAAAAGTGGGAAGAAATGCATAAGCGCACCCTCCATCACACTAACAGAAAAAATAATTTTCATACCTCATGAGCACTCTGAGGATCTGATCTGAGGCACGAGTTCATAGCGCCATTTTTTTTTTTCGCTGTTTCACCTGCCAGGTCATGTGACAGAAGTTATACCTACCTTTTTTTCGAATAACCTTTAGTTGCGAGTAGGGGCTCTTGGTCTGTGCAATTTCCTGTTCTAGTGTCCGTGTATGTGCGCGCGCCCTCATTCAGTAAAAAGATGAACCATTACCAACTAGTCGAATTATCCGTGCTACTACAATCGTGGTGCACTCACGGCCGTTTCGCTAGCTTACATATGTCAAATTTGGTATTACGTGACGTGAATGGACTAGAAATAGAAATCACAGGTGCAAACATGATAATCATAACATGGAAGTGATATACGGCACAATTTACGACCATCTCGTAGCGTTCTGCTCAGTTTAAAGTGGCATGTGAAGCTTCCGCATTCGTGCTTCGCATATCATCGGTTCCCACTGTACGTGGGATCTGCCAATTTTCGAAATAACGTGGCTTCAGTAGAAGTTTACTTATATGCACATATAGTTCATTTGCGTAATCGTGGGTGGCTATGTAATGAGTTTTCGTTTGTATAAGTTCTACAAGTGCCTCCCTGCTGAATTTTAGGCATGTAGGCTCGTTAAGCTTCTTTTACCTACAACTCCTCGATCTGTGTAAAGCGGAAATTCAGGGGCTCTTTTTCTTTGTTAGACACAAAATTGATGATAACTAACAGACAATGATGCCAAGAGCAGTATAGGGGATGTTATTGGAAATAGTTATAATGTAAATATCGAGAAACGAAGGAGGACGAAAAGATAATTTGCCACCGGCAGGATCCGAACCTGCGACCTTCGAATATCGCGCCCGATGCTCTACCACTGAGATACGTAGTACGCGCTGTTGTGCTAGTCGGTTCATGTTCAATACAGCTCCCCTTGACTCTTCCCTCGTTACTTGTTTGCGCGCTATATTCTGCTTTTCACTAAGCTACAGTGGCGGTCCGTCAGTCAACGCCGCCTGTTGCCATTGTGGCAAGTGTGGAACACTCTTCTTGCTTGTTGGCGTCACGTAGCACGTGATATTGGCTTCATTGTCTATTAGCTCTCATTTTTACGCGATCTGTGTTGTATTATGAGAAATAAAACTGAATTGAAAATTGAAATAACTCTCTTCCGGAGAGTCGCGCCTCCCAAGATTCCCTGAGAGAGAAAAAGAGAAAGAGAGAGAGAATAAAGTGAAAGAAAGGCAGGGAGGCAGGGAACATTATGGTCTCCAATCATTCAACGAGAATCGATTACTAAAGAGAGTTAGCCGTGCACGCGTTGAGGGGGGGGGGGGGGTAGAGATGGTGCCACTCCTGATAATATAAAAGGGGCCGCCAATTCTGCCCCATAACTAAATTATTCAGTTAGATTTTTCGTGTCATTTGTTTAATGCGCGGGGTTCTGGCTACACTTCTTTTTTTTTTGTTTTTTACAATAACAGTGACCAAAGGCCAAGGTTCCTAGATTTACCTCGTAAAGTCGGAGACCAATAACATGACTTTGCGAGAAGCACGTCATTGTGGCAATTTTCGTTTATTTTTGCATCTATTACGGAGCTCGTTTTCTTCAGGACTCGACCAACATGGCCGGAGGGAGGATTTGTGGTGAAACATACCCTCACGATGGAGGATATGCTCACCACGGAGATCTCCCAGAGTACATTTCCCTCCAAAGCCCTGTTTCGGTGTTTAGCTGAGGAACATGCGCGCGTGCAGGGCATCTGGACGAGCATCCTGCGGCGCGACGTGGCCGACGACACGGACCTGTTCGAGTGCGGCGCCGGCTCGATGGACGTGACGCGGCTGGTCGAAGAGGCGCGCGACGCCTGCGGCCTGCAGCTGGCCGCCGAGGACGTCTACCTGGCGTCGCGCTTTTCGGACTTTGTCCGCGCGGCCGTTCTCAAGTCCCGCGGACAGGGATCGGGCGGCGACGACGTCTCGTACGACGCGGTCGAGCTCCAGGCCAACGGCAGGAGCATCAGGGTGCCGCACCAGCTTTTCATCGACGGCAAGTTTGTCAACAGCTCGTGGGGACGAAGCTCAGAGGTGAGAAGTCATCGTTCAATCAATCGATCGATCGATCGATCAATCAATCAATCAATCAATCGGTCAATAAATCAATCAATTTCGCTAAGATGTCATAAGTGTAAGAGCTTTAAAAATTACAGAAACAAGGAAGCATACGTGCTATTTATAGGCGTTACCATTACGGTGGCAGAGGGTACCTGAAGGTGCGCACAAACATTAATTACAATAGTAATTACAAAAACTAAAACAATGAATATTTTAAGTAGTGGAAATAGCCGATTCAGTTCAATGGGCGAATTGAAGTCCTTCTTGCGAATGGTCCATAGCCACTTTAAAATTTCGGAAAGGCGGCTACTGGTAGTGACTGCAAATTGATGAAATGTGGCTAATTTAGCAGTCAGAACTGGAACTTACCCACCAAATAGTGCACCACCATTCGCTTCGAAAACGTCCTTAATGACCAAACTGTTTCCCGCGCATTGTGCGTGTTTGTGTGATCAAAGTGGGGATGGTATGTATAAGCGAGCATCGTTCCAGGTAAGCGGCGGTTGATAACTACGCTCACTTATCTGTCTCCATCAATGCTTATTTTATCTCCCAATGCCTCCTTTCTGTAATTTTTAAATTTTATTTTCCGCATTTCTTGATAGACAACACGAAACATCACGGAAACAGAGCAGGTGGCATATACAATTTCTTTCTATGGCCCTATGTGCGACAACTAAACTAGCGATACAAGCGGGTGAGATACAAGCGGGTGAGAGTCATAAAACCTATGCCAAGAATCTGCAGGTTTTAAATAAGGTTTCGTCCACTCTTTTACAGTCCAGATGTTAAAACTAACACCGTTCATATACACGCGTCTAAAAGCGACAATCACTTTGATACTGTATTTATTATTTGCAGTTTAGTTCTACGCCTTTTTGATTTTTTAATGCGAAACATTTCTTAGCGTACTGCAGGTACTTTGAGCATCTATCTATCTATCTATCTATCTATCTATCTATCTATCTATCTATCTATCTATCTATCTATCTATCTATCTATCTATCTATCTATCTATCTATCTATCTATCTATCTATCTATCTATCTATCTATCTATCTATCTATCTATCTATCTATCTATCTATCTATCTATCTATCTATCTATCTATCTATCTATCTATCTATCTATCTATCTATCTATCTATCTATATCTATCTATCTATCTATCTATATCTATCTATCTATCTATCTATCTATCTATCTATCTATCTATCTGTCTATCTATCTATCTATCTATATCTATCTATCTATCTATCTATCTATCTATCTATCTATCTATCTATCTATCTATCTATCTATCTATCTATCTATCTATCTATCTGTCTATCTATCTATATATCTATATCTATCTATGTCTATCTATCTATCCGCCTACGTCTGGGTGCTCTCGTGATCACTTCTTTAACTTGGTGTAAATCACTATTATTATGGGAGGGTAAGATTGTTTGACGAATAATGACTCTCTGGTCATGGCATGAATAATGTCACAATCCCGTCGCGTACATCTTCAAATGCATTCTGACAGACGTGTGCTGGTATGTCACGTACGCTGACACGTATGCTGGTGTGTGTCACAGGTAAATGACGGTCTATATTTACCCAGGCACGGTGATTACTGACATAGTTAATTTTAACTCGTGAGCATTAAGAAGAAGCTGACAACGGCAGCGTTGAACTGACAGATGCAAAGAAAATGTCAGGGTCTCAGAATGAACCGAACCCCGGAATCCTGCGGGCCCATCAAGCATTATAATGGACAAATTTCTTGAAACGCGTATGACAAATATCCAATATTCTCGTATAATCATACGAGAACACATATGTTTTATATACCGTTCATAGGAGATCATTGGATATGGGGCACACGGCCCATATAAAAATTTTATGTATTGTGCATGTACATGTAAGAATATGCAGATGACAGGTTTCGGCAAGTGTGGTTAGGTTGCTTGTTTTTGCTTCCTATTCAACAAAAAAAAAGATATCGGACCTACGATATGGACACCGCTACATTACTTCTGAAAATGCGGGTACAGTCGTTTGTTAAGGGCTGAACTTGTTCGTATTGAGTTCAAGTGCCTCAATTGTGGCACAACACTCGTAAAAGAAACCGAGACGGGCAGACACTGTCACAAGACGATAGACAGCACAATCATTGGCGTTTAATTGTGCCGTATGCTCAGCTGACTCGTATTTACGATGGCTCCCCGCTAACTACGTTCAACAATTTGCAGCCAGGAAGGGGGGGGGGGGGGAGTTGCGGGGCTTTTTATTTCCTCCCTGTAAATTTCAATTTTGCCTTGTGTAAGTGTACGCACAGTTGAACGCCCGCACTAAGTATATAAAATATGGCTGATTCCCTGTTCCTTCCGGCCCCTCCCCCAAATTTACACAATATCCATGGAGTAAATGATGATGAGTAGGGCAAGGCGTCCGTCCATCCTTCTGTCTGTCTGTCTGTTGCTATGCCTGGCAGTCCAACCCGAACTGCTTTGCCTCTGCAAAGTATTCAAGCTGGTATCGTCTAATGCAAGTGGCGTCAACATCGATAGACTGGCTGACGCAACCAGCGTCAAAACCGGTGAGCGAGCTGTCTGGTGCAACGGACGTCAACCAAGACCTGATAATTCAACCACGGCATCTCTTGCGGTGCGTCTGACGCAACGCGCGGCAAGTACCCTCATCTACGGGTCCGATTGCAGCCAGCAACCAGCGGTGGTTCGCGATTGGTGGCTTCGAACTACTGGCTGATGCAAGGGATTCCAGGGACTATAACAGAACCAAGCTGTACGAACCTCAGTGCGAGCTCCATAAGCTGTCGGCCCCAGTGCCGAATATGTAACGCCTCTGTTAATGCTGTACATAAATGTTGCCTTACCTCATTGTCGCCTTGTCCGCTCCGTCTGTCAGCTCTGCGCAGATGCAGCCGTGAGCTGAGACACACGATACCCGTCCGTCCGTCCGTCCGTCTGTCTGTCTGTCTGTCTGTCTGTCTGTCTGTCTGTCTGTCTGTCTGTCTGTCTGTCCGTCCGTCCGTCCGTCCGTTTGTCCGTCCGTTTGTCCGTCTGTCCGTCCGTCCGTTTTTCCGTCCGTTTGTCCGTCTGTCCGTCCGTCCGTCCGTCCGTCCACTTCTATTCTATAACACTAGAGCACACATCGGACGGACGGACGTTTCGCCCCACTCATAATCATTCACTCCGTGAATTTGTCATGAATTTCTCATTACACGAAAGCCATCAACATCACCTAGTAATAATATTTTCAAGTACATGTACACACAACGCCATCTAGTGACTAACCAGAAGTGTGTAGTGACACGTATCCCGAAGTACGGCCACTACCGTGGGTCCGGTCTTGCCGCAGGGCACGCGTTAACCGTCGGCATGGCGAGAACACAGTACTGCTCAAGGTCGCAACACTTTATTGCCTTCGGCAACACCAAAACGCAGTACAGAGCCCGTTGCAAAGGCGTGGCGGGAAAGCAAATGGGCTTATCTACACCACGAGCGAGAAGTACTACACAGGGTGCGGCGAGCACGTATTTGTAGTAAAAGCGATTCTCGGACACACCGGTACCAATGCCCGGCTGCTCGAGCGAGGGAAAAGGCGCTCGCGTTGGCTTCGGAGAGATTCGAGCATCTCATTTTTTAAGTCATAAGTAATGTTTGTGATCTGTTTGCATTTTCTTGTTCAGAAGTGTAGATTTATATGTCTCCGCGCTTCTCAAAACCAGCCGAAATGTAGCGAACGTGTTTGTTTTGTGCTTCGTGAGGTCATAACGACTGTCCGACACATTTTTTTTACAGCAGGAAAAAGAAGATTAGCGCAACATTATAAGAACGGCATTTGCACTAACTCGCTAGTGGTTTGTCATTTCTGTGTGCGAAACATCGCGCTTCTGAAGTGTACATTAAAAAAATTGGTTTTGTTCAACCTTTTCGACATATTGTCGGTCATTCTGGTGCACGTTCTTGTTCACTTTCTACGACTAAAGCCACAATACTTCACTGTAGCCGTACCGTACGTTAGGCAAAACGTTAGGCCAACGTCATCATCGCCCGCGTGCGAAGTTCGTAGCGAAAAACATCATTATTAATATAAGTAGAATATCAGAGCCGTTTGCACTGAGTCTCGATCGTGGCCGATTGAATTAGATAGTATTCATTTATTTCACTACACATATCCGAAGCTGAGAACGCGGATATTAAGAGTTCCAGGTGTGTTCCAGTACGCTGAAATTCACTATATTGAGCGCTGGGAAAACTTTTCGTTAGTCGTCTCTAACGTCTCGAAAAACAAATGCAGTACGTTTTACTTCAATATGTGTGGTTATTAAGTAGTACTATTCACTGGTGGTGTGCCGGCGCGTCTAAATGTGAGCACAACAGTATAACCTCGTTTTACTCTCTCATGCCCGAAGAATATATGGGCATTCCGCTCTTTCAGAGGGAGGTAGAGTATAGCAAGCAGTTTCACTCTGTCATTTCATACAGAGTGAAATGAACTTAACTCTATCAGATGCTTTGCGAGAGCAGAAGCCAAAGTCTTTAGAATGACTTGGCCTTTTTACTTCTGCGATACCCTCCGCAGTTTTTAGAGTGCAGACATTTGGGTCAGCAATCGAGCATCGTAATCAATAAAGAAAAAAAAATCGTCAGGAAGTTTGGGATGACAGCTTGCGATGATGGCAAAATAGAAATTACAGCATATCTACGGAGTGAATCATGATGGGTGTGTTGAAGCGTCCGTCCGTCCGTGCATCCATCCATCCATGCTTCCGTCCGCCCGTGCATCCGGCCTTAATTGTGGGAGATGATTTAGACTGGAACCAAAAGTTTTGAAGAAACCCGACGTTTCGAAACCGACTTGGTTCCTTCCTCAGGGGTGACTGCGGGGCTACGTAGCAGCGGCGTCATCAAAGCACTCGCGAGACGCATAATGACCTCTCTCTCTCTCTTTCTCTCATTTTACCGTGGAGCGCAGTCCATGTGTATACACTGGGGGAAGGGTGCCGAGAGAGTGGTTGATGTTATGTGCCGCGACTCGAGTAATAACCTCATCCTCCAGTTCGGCTCGCTTTCAAGGATGGCCGTCGCTTCGATATTTATCCGGTGATCCAACGTGGCAGCATGTTCGGCGACTGCGCTGTGCTCTTTGTAGAGCTTCCGCACATCGTTGGCGTGTTGCTTCACTCGTTCCAGTAGGTTTCTCGTCTCGCCGATATGCGAAGAGAGGCACTCGGCGCACGGAATTTTGTAAACGACACCGAGGGTTCTGTCCATTGTTGGCCGGTTTTTCGGGCGGGGGAGGAGGCGGCCCAGCGTATACACTGCGAACACTGCGCCGTGCTCCCGACCGGGTTGCAAAAATTAGGTGCCTTTTCTCATCTTCTAACCACTACCACCACCACCTTCTTGAAGATCCGCGCCAACATCTCGCTGGGTCCCTGAACGTATGAGACCGGTACGCGTTTTGGGGGGCTGTCAATTAAGGTTGATTGGGGTTTTCGTATCCTCTGTTACTCTACGCGGCAGGTGGCGGCTCGAATGAAGTTTTTTGGGTATTCGTTTTTTCTGAGGTCCGCAATGGCGCGGGCCTCTTCTTTTGGTTGGAGTCTAAATCATCTCCCAGTTTCGTACCGAACCAGACAGACTTCTGTCGAATGTTTACATTCAGGCCTTAATTGTGTTCGTCCGTCCATTTTTCTGTCTGTGCGTTCGTGCATCCATCCGTCGATGCGTGCGTTCTATTGCACACACTTCTATTGGACCAACGCCTTCTAGGAAATGCGACGAGAAATCGTGCTGAGACTGCGCCATTTTTAATACTGCTCGAAAGATACTGCCAGTTACGCCTGACGCAGGACAAGGCTAGACTAAGAGGAGCTTCGCCCGTAAAAAAAGACATAAACACTGGTTGTGTGCTCGAGATGACGTTTCGATAAGTGTTCTTCAAGACTGCAAGTTCTAGCCGACGTTTTGACAGGTTTCAACAGTTCCTCTTCAAGGCCTTGAAGAAGCGCCCATGGACCTGTCGAAACTTCGGCTCACAAGCCTTTACTGATTTTTTTTTTCATAGACCAACGGTGGCGGGTCTGCTTGTGCAGGTGGTGAACCCGACGGACGAGAGTGTGCTCTGTCGCGTCGAGAGCGCTTCTGCCGAGGACGTCGATCGGGCGGTGTCGGCGGCTAAGGCAGCCTTCGAGCAGGGCGAGTGGGGCCGCATGAGCGCCCGCGACCGAGGTCGCCTCCTTCTTCGGCTTGCCGACCTGATGGAGCAGCAGCGCGAGGACCTGGCCACCATCGAGTCGCTCGACTCAGGCGCCGTCTACACGCTCGCCCTGAAGACGCACGTGGGCATGTCCATCGACGTGTTCCGCTACTTTGCCGGCTGGTGCGACAAGGTGCAAGGGAGCACGGTGCCCGTGAGCCACGCCAGGCCGCGCAAAAACCTCACCTTCACCCGCTGGGAGCCCATAGGGTGAGATCATATAGTGTCACGTGGGTTGTGACGTTAACGAAGATGAAACTGTTTGTTAGGCCGCACTTGTGGCTGGTAAACGGAAAGTCTGATTACAGAACACAGCGTCGGCCATCGATCAACTCACAAGCGGTGATGTGCGTCGGAATTTACACATGTGCTGTCAAATGTTCCACCGTTATCGCCAGCAGCCGCGTATGTTGGTGATGTGTGCGTATAATCGCATCGAAAGGTTTTTAGATTATCTCGGTGCTTCTCAGTTCACCGGTGTCGTTTCCGCAGGGCAGTACTCGCACGTGTAATGAAGGGATAGCAAAACTTGACAAAACGGTCTGGAAATATGCATATCGAAACAGAGATAAGAATCCCGAATACATCATATATAGGGAGGACAGGCTCAAGTTTGCGCAGCACCATTCACCGCCCTAGCGGAAAAAGGGCAAAGCTCCGGTTGCTCGAACGGGCCGCGCTTGTTGGGTTTTTCCATTGCGTGCACGGAAAACGTGTTCATTGGAGCGCTTATCTCGCATTTTGCACGCTATGGGCAGCGCTCCTTCGTCATTCTGGAAAGCCATACGCAGAACTGCTGCATTGTGAGCTGTTACAAAAGTTTAAACGTGACGGAAACCTGAAAACTGCCCGTCTAGTTTTACCGTTTCCAATGCAAGCAGTGCGAGAAGCAAAGGCGTCAAGAGTGGATTGTGGCAGTTCGCCGATACTCCGCGGTCTCGTTACTTTGAAAAATTTTTGTGGTGTACAGTACTACAAACTAATAATTAACTGAAAGAAACGCGTTGACCGGACTCATATTTAAAGAAAACATGTTTGTAAAAAAACAGCAAATAGACAGCCACTGCATACATTTCGTGATTGGGCTCTGGCTTTCCGAGACAACCATAGGTAGCGTGAAATCGGTGAAGCTTGCTAGCTTAATACACTTAAAATACCGTACTGTGAGCCCTGCAAGTGTTATATTCAGCTGATATAGCTGCAGACTTTTCATCGCCGCTCAGTGTAAACAGATTTGTGCTGCGGGTTCGCGCTGAGCGGTCATACGTACATGTCTTGCAAGCAACACTCACCGATAGGTTAGCATGATGACGTGTCGCAATGCTAGGATCGAAGTCATGACTTCGATTCCCGCATACGACAGCTCAATTTCTACGACAGCTCCATCCTCCAAGCCAATTTATTTGGTATATAAGTTAACTTAAACGTGGGAGTGTTATTCAGCGCCATCTGTAGCCATGGCGGCGCCTGTGGCACACCCTTTATGAGCCTGTGTGGCGTCACGTTGCACGTGATTTTATTACGAGCTGGTAGCTGACCAATGGTCCGTCGTACACAACCTAAGGCACCAAGTCTGCCAGTACGAGACCTTCCTTAATAAATAAGTGAAAGAAGTGTATACTTAAGGGCTCGTTATTCTGTGTTTTGACACAATATTAATGATATCTAACCGACAATAATACCAAAGAACGTATAGGGGAAGTTGTTAAACCGAATCGTAATGTATAAACGTTCTTTGACGACAGCTCAGCGCTGCGTAAGGTTGTGCCTTTTCTGCCGTGATTTTTTTTTGCGCTGTTTCTCCTATACGATATGAACAACCAACTAGCCGACAAGTTCACCCTTAAACTTAAAGCGATTCCGGGAAAACGGCGAGGGAATGAACATCCCGTGACGATGCCGAGAAGTGTCGTAGTGGTTAATTTTGAAGTGTTGGTCGTGATTAATTCTTTTGCTGCTTGTGTAAGACTTGTTGGAGTAACTTCACAAAGCGACTCAAGTTCTTCTTTTTAAGACAGTGCTCGGGAGCCACGACTGCTCCAACGTGCACATGCAGTGTTAATCTTCCATGCGCAGTGTGTGCGGTATCATCACGCCCTGGAACTACCCGCTCATGATGGTGGCGTGGAAGAGCGCCGCCTGCCTCGCCGCGGGCAACACCCTGGTGCTGAAGCCCGCCCAGGTGTGTCCACTCACGGCACTCAAGCTCGCCGAGCTCACGCTGCGCGCCGGCATCCCGCCGGGCGTCTTCAACGTTGTCACAGGATCCGGCACCATCGTCGGACAAGCCATGTGCGGTCACCCTTTGCTCAGAAAGGTACCCCCATATTCCTATCACACGAGCAGCTTTGTGAAACTTGGGGTAGTTGGTTTATACCACACGAAAATTTCTCGACGAAAATCGCCGAGAAAAACGTTACATCGCAACGGTCGGCCACTCTCCATGCAAGTGCAAGATCAAGAGAGGCACTTTCCGAAAAATTGAAACTCAGCTGATCGCAGCACAACCGACGTATCCCTAATGCAGGTATCCTTTTTTTTTTCTTATGGTGTAGTACGCATCTAGCATCTCTCACTCCTTGGTCTTCCGAAAATGGTCATGTTGACAAATCTTGCCACACAATCACAGGCGTTGCACTGCATAGGCAAACGTGCAGAAAGATTCTTCTTGATCGATGCTCTCTCCTCGCTCGATCGTTTAGCATCTGGCAGTCTGGCGTATCCCTTCCGCAGGAGAGCTGAATGTCGTAAACAACTCTTTCGCACAGGTGACGTAAGGCCTCGCAGGTCTCTTACTCATGATGAGATTCTTGCAACGTGCTCTTTTTACACGTAGAAGTTCATTCTGGGACGATAATATAGGCAGGCAGAGAATGTCAGGCACTGATCATCCTTTTAGCGTGGCTTCTTTTAAAACCATTTATTGTTCGTTTTAAGGTGGCGTTCACTGGATCCACAGAGGTCGGCCGCGCCATCATGTCGAGCTGCGCCGCACCGTACCTCAAACGCGTCTCACTCGAACTCGGAGGCAAGTCACCGCTCATCATATTCGCCGACTGCGACTTGGACCTCGCCGTGCGCCAGGGCCTGAACAGCGTCTTCTTCAACAAGGGCGAGAACTGCATCGCCGCCGGCCGCCTGTTCGTCGAGGACTCCCTGCACGACCGCTTCGTGGAGCGTGTCGTGGCCGAGGCCCGCAAGATTGTCACTGGCGACCCACTGGAGCGCAGCACCTGGCACGGTCCGCAGAACCACAAGCAGCACCTGGAGAAGCTCATCGACTACGTGCACAGGGCCGTGGCCGAGGGCGCCCGCCTGGTCCACGGGGGTCGGAGGCTGCCTAGGCCCGGTCTCTTCCTCGAGCCGACCATCATCGTGGACGTGGAGGACCACATGGCGGCCGCCAAGGAGGAGTCGTTCGGCCCCATCATGCTCGTCTCTCGCTTCCGCGACGGCGATGTCGAGGGCGTGCTGCGGCGTGCCAATGCCACCGAGTACGGACTTGCGTCGGGTGTCTTCACGCGCGACCTGAGCAAGGCGTTGCGCGTGGCGGACGCCCTGCAGGCAGGCACGTGCTTCATCAACTGCTACAACAAAACTGACGTGGCGGCGCCTTTCGGCGGCTTCAAGCAGTCTGGCTATGGCAAGGACTTGGGTCACGAGGCGCTTAAGGACTATCTGCAACTCAAGTGTGTCACCGTCGAGTACTAGCAGCGCACCACCGGGTGGCCCAGCACTAATTTGACATTTTAATGCGAAACGATTACTTCCGTTTTGAATCAAAGAAATATGTCCCACATATATAGGGACTGCCTTTTATATTAGGTAGTGCTCAAAAAGGACGAGTGTATTCGCTTAGACACAAAAGCCAGGGATTTATGTTTGCCACGAGAAAAATGCGACGCATGTGTTCCAGGGGCCACTTTTCAACTGTCCCTCGTGATCCGACTTTTCCTACCATTAGTAAATTCAGCGCGTGCATTTCGTGGCAATAAATTGATATTTACTACATTTACACTCCGTGTTTGCTTCAGCACTACGCAACGTAAGCAGAACAATCATTCGGCGGCAGAACTGAAGGCGGGCGAGCCGTTCATCGTTGTGTTGCGCACAAATTGAAAACACAAATAGAAGGGAACAGGACAAGCACTGGTCTAACTGAAAATTTACTTGAAAGGATGCGTATACGAACAAACGATGTGCCACGCAAAATTACATGCGCATGATCGATGGAATAGATTTCTTGTTTCGATAGTGTAACAAATGCCTTGTTAACGCCATTGCCAACACACTCCGTCTTGTGGTATGCCTCAGCTATCTCACGTGTACTCTGATTACGATGGCGATCGATGATCGTGGTCTGAGCTAAGGAAGGCGTGCAACTGCAACCACGGCAATGGCTGGCAAAGTAAGAAGCAACCCTTTTCAAGAAAAGAACTGTGATGCTCTCGCAGCCTGATATCGACACATCTGGAAGCCTTTCCGATGTGTACACTGCAGCACGTGCATGATATTTTATATACTACCCCAATAGAACTTGTCCTGCTCCCCCCCCCCTTTTTTTAAAAATTTATGCGCTACCAAACGATGGGTATGCCACATTCCACACTATGTGGCGGTAAAATGGCCGAAGTAAACAGAAATCAGTGGAAGACACTCACTAGCTACAGCAACAAGAGCTGAAGGGTTCATTTAACGTTTCGAGACCGAAGTCCACAGTCTTCGTCTGGGATCATTGTAAAAGGCGTGGGGAGAGAGAGCAAAAGGAATAAATGAATATAGAAGATTCGGTTAGAAACCGGTTAAAAGCGGATATATCAGAGGCCACTTAGAAAGAAACAACTGGTTGAAATCTGCCACGGTAGGCGCCGCATATCGCAGGCTGCTCACAAGAAAAGTCTTCTCTTTCATTGGACTAATTTGATTAATTTTCAGTAACTATACTTGCTGGTAATTCGTCATCGTATGCACTGATATCATACGAAAGCAATAGGACTCTTTATTTGAACCACGACAATCGGTTTCACCATGTATCTGGCGTTGCCGCTGGGGCATTTCATTTCCTTGAAACAGATTAAAGTGTCTTCCGCGTTCTCCTAATTATCGATGATTATTAGTGAGCACGTCACCCCAATTGTCAATGCAAGCACTACCAAGAACGCTGCTTCAATAAATGACTCTGCAACTCCGTCCAAATGAGCAGCAGCAGTCGGCGTCAACAACTTGGCCTTCGACGACAAAAGTGCAGTGCTGCCATGTCACCCATTCGTCGTATAAAGCATGTGAAGAGATGATGTGCTTCTCGCGCACTTCTATTCTCGGGCCTCGTAAAGATGGGGGTGTCACGAATATGCTACACTATTTCGCTTCATTTATTTGGAAATTTCGCAAAATGCCGTCGAAGGAGACAAAAAGACAGTGTCTTCTGACTTGTCCCACTCTTCGTGAGGCACTTGAGGCCGGTGCAGCATGGCAACGCAGGGAAATATACAGTAATGCATACACAAACAAAAAATAAACGAACAATTATTGTAAGACAAAGATACAAGCAGAGCTGTTTCTCACCAAGAAATACAAAATGCATCCTGATCAGCATCGGTTGCAATACAGGCTTAATTAAATGCAATATGAAACACATTAAATACATTAAACACCAATGAGCATATTAAACAATGAACACAATAAATAAGCTCAGCACATCCCAGACAGAATCGCATTCAATTTACTACTTGTTTCCTGAATTGTGTAATGTTCATAGTCCCCCTAACGGATTCAATTAAGTCAGGAATCTTGTTGTTGACAGTTATAGGGCACATTAGCCCGACCAAAGCAACAGTACGCAAATTACTATGACAATATATATATTAAAACATTGGAACTTTCTAATTTTCTTATGCCTAGTTGGGTGCTCTGGGGATGGCGGTATATATTGCATACACGGGTACATTACGGATTTTCAAAATCTTTATTGCGCGGCGTTTGAGGAATGACGAGGCAGGTACAAAGGTACATGACACACTTGGCGTCCACTTAGACACTTAGGCACCGTAATGAGTACGCCACCATTTTGCGTTGGCGGTCATTATATATGGAAGAAAAGAAATAATCAACTTTATTTCCCTATGGCATCGCATTAGCGTCCTCTGTAGAGATGTTGCACGACGGAGGCGAATGGCGCAGCTGCCAGCGCCTGAACGACGAGCTGCAGCACTAGGCTCTCCGTGCCCAGCGCCTGCGCCAGCGCCTGGCGGCCGTAGTTCGAGCGCAGTCCCAGAACCATGGCAGCTGTGGCGAACCCGTGCGCCGACAGGCCCATCGCACGGTGGACGCGCCGCAGCATGCGATACTTCAACCATGGGTACTGCTTGCCCACCTACGCCACGGTGACAACGATTAGCCATGAAACCGGGCATTTTTTGTCTGCTTTCCTGGACATAGCCAGCACAGACCATATTAGGATTGATCAACATACTCTGTTCGAAATACGGCAGCAAAGGGGCAGCTTGCAATGAAAAAATCAGCAGAGAGACAAGTCTTGAAGAGTCCACTTGCGGCACACAACCCCTCAATAGAAGTTCTTGGGATAATTCGTCATTTTTCTCGGATGGGGGGGGGGGGAAGTGGTTCTTAAGATTGGAAAAGAAAAGAAAAGTGAACCCCGCAACTGTCTGCAGCTAAGTGCGACACCTCAGCAGTGGTTCACATGGGAAGGGGAATGGGGGATAATAGACTTGAGCGAAGAGAGGAAAGAGAAAGGAGAGAGCGAGCAAAGGAAGGGGGGGGGGCGCCTAGAAATATAAGTGGTTATATCAGAAGAAAAGAAAAGGAAGGTGCCGACCCGTAACTGTCTCTCCTTACGAGGACAACTCAACAGGTCAGCAGAGGAATGGGATATGGGGAATAAAAGATATAGGGAGAAGGAAGGAGGGATAAAAAGAATAGAAGGAAAATAGACGGAGAAGAAGCCGCCAGCCAACGAGAGGAAAAAAGAAGGAGATAGGAAAGTGGGGATCCGGTCGAAGCAGTCCAAGGGCGGGGTGCCACAATGCGAGAGCTGCACGGCATCAGGAGACCGCGGAGGGCGAACCAGTCGGCGGGAGCTACGCTGAAGTCGGAGATCGCGAAGGCACAACCGTCCAGCTTGAAATCCTCCGAGCGAATCTTTCTCGGATGGAAGAGGAAGTGAATGTATGAGTACTTGTGGGAGTACAAAGCGCGCTAAATTTCTTACAACACGACCCATGTTTACAGCTCTTCAGATGCGAAGCAGTTTAGGGTCGAGCTCGATCCGGTGTTTACGGCGTATGCGCGTCCGCTCCCCCACGCTCCCTCTCCCCTTCTCGCCTCGCAACACCGCGACGCAGCCAGCGGCGAGTTTCTTGATTGAAAAAACAAAAACCGACTGCTCGTGCTGCTCAACCATTCACTGGCCATATATAGGCCCCGGATCCTGACCTTCAAGGAAGTGCGGATGAGATATTTCTTCTGTGCGTTGTTGAACAATAAAAATTCGTAGCGTGCGCGTAAAAAGCGGACTGCGAGTCTCCAAGCGGACTCTTCTGTCTCCCATTATCAGCGATTGGCATGTTCCAGTAGGAAACACCGGTCAATAACTGCGTGCTCTGCGCCTCTTTCCTGCGCAACGCCGCGATGAGCGCCAGCGTCGCCGCCAGCGTAGGCGTGAGCGACAGCTGCTTCGCATCTACACATGGTTCCCTTTAACCTTTTTCATTACATTATTAGGCAACAAAGAATTAACTGCAATAATTGTGCACAGTATGTTGTGGGAACTAGTTGGTTATAGACATTATTTTGAGAACAAAGACTACTATGGACACAAGATGCACTTACACCATAGTCACTAGCGCACGCTACAAGTTGAAGATTTGAGAGAGTTGCTGTCAAGTAGACGTGCACGTACATTCTTCATGCCATGCGACTCGACCTCTTTGCGTTTTATAAAAGCACCACGAAGAATCGAAAACGTCCGCGCCCTGTTGGGTGAGGTGCGCTTGGTGGTGTTTGCCTACAGACACGCTGCAGCCGTGCTAAAACATCAAGACCCCAAAATAAGTGGGTGAAGCGGCCGACACTTGCCTTACGGAGCCTGCCAAGTGAACCCAAAATGAAGCCCAATTTATAACCCCATTAAACAGGACTTGGAGGCGACCCTGCTCAGAGCAACACTGGTTCACCGAGCTCGGGCGGCAGCTCCGGATAATGACGTCACGAACTAGGGATGTCGACCAACTCGGTCGGGATGAGGACTGTGTAGCTTCAACTAAGCTTTTTCTTCCTCCTCGCTTTGCGGTGTGCTAGATCGAGTGAACCTGCTACAGTACGTTAGTTAGACTAATTCAGAATAGTAGCGCAAAGAAGCACACGGACAGGTCAAGACGGGACATTTCAAGTAATCGACACTGCATGAAAGAAAGAAAGAAGGGGGGGGGGGGATAAAAGAGGCACACCAAGGCAATCGGCCCGACAAAACCCGCTGACGCAACAAAAGTGTCACTTACGATGAACAGATTGAAAAGGAACTTACAGCGTTTCTATTCTTAATTTCTACAGCTTGAATGATTTCTCTCATGAACTGTTCAATTTTTTTTTTGGCCAGCGTATGCAAGTGGCTGAACAGGGGCTTGCAACAGCAACTGGCACAATGCGCGGCTAGGTGGTCATACAAGGTGAATTTCTCGACATTGCACTTGTGCTCTCGCAAGCGATGCCTATCTGGCCCACATACTTTTTGCCACTGCGATCGGGATACGATAAACAACTTTTCAACGCAAAGTTATGTCACCCTTACTTTTGTTAGCAGGCATGCTGTTGTTATTAGCCGAGAAGCGAGAAACCCACCCTTCCATATTTATCTGCTCATTAACAGTTCGTCAAGCGAGGAATAAGAATGACTTCCAATAATGCCCTTTAGAAGTTGTGGGGACCTGTGGCACGCCCCCGACCATTTCGCGGCCGCTCCCTTTCCGAGACGGGAGCTCTGGTGACGGCCCATGGCAATAGATGGCTCAACGCGCGGGCGTGTTCTCGGGGATTGAGAGAATTGGCGAGGCCGAGTCACGTGCGCGCCGGAAAGGGTCTCTCCTCCTTAGGCGCAAGTGCAATGTCGAAAAACTCACCCTGTATGGTCCCCTCGTTGCGCAGTGTGCCGCTGAGAAGCCTCTGTTCAACCACGCGCATGCGCTGACCAAAAATATATATGTAAATGACCAGCCCACGAGAGAAATTATTGAAGCTGCAGAAGTTGAGCATATATACGCTGTAAGTTCTCCTTCAATCTGTTGATCGGATATGGTATTTTCGTCACCTCAGCCGTCTGTCTCGTTTGTTGGGCCGATTGCCTAGTGTGTCTCTTCTCCACCCCACCCCCACCCCCCTTTCCTCCTTCATGCATGGAGTGTCGTGTGTATTTATAGGTGATCACGTGCAATGAACTCAGCGCTGTGTCCCATCTTGATCTGTCCGCGCGCTTCTTTGCGCTACTAATTATGCACTATCAACTGGCCCATTAGTCTATCTGCGATTCGTCATCGAACAATAAGTTATAGGTGCACGCAAGGACGAAGGCGGGCAATGCACGAGTAAAGAGAAAGGAAATTAGCTGGACTCACGGTGGACGCGCGCAGCGTCAGGGCCGCCACCCCGACGATCCCTTCGACCAGGCTGAGCAGCAGGGCGGCCAGTCCCGTCCACGCGTGCCACGTGGTGAAGTGCGCTTTGTTCAAGCCGGCCTTGTGGACGAAGGCGGCCACACAGGCGAGCAAGGCACACGCTATGGCCGCCGCCTGCAGCGCCCAGTGCAGCCGCGTTCGGCCCAGGCGCACCAACAGCACAGCCGGATGGGTGACCAGGCCGAACTGCGCGTCCGTCGATTTCTACGTAACTCGAATAAAGGGGCACATTTCTACAGTGACGGATACATGTATGTGCACCTTAGCAATGCAACGGAACAAACACGAGAGCCACGCAAACAGGATGGGCGCTAATCTTGTTATCTTTCTTATCGCATGTACCCACGCTGTTTTTTACGATGAGGCTGTCTAGGTTTACTGGTGCTTGGAACAGTTCAGAAATCAGGTAGAGATGGCATTAATGGAGCACTTTGACGAGAGGGACACGCTCCGCACAAGCCAGAACGACAATTCGGCACTCGTTCTATCCGTTTGGGACACCTTTCAGCGATTCGATACCACCATCGTCCTCAGAAGAGCATAAAAACGCACGCGAACAACAACAAAAAAAAAAAACATGGCTGACATACGAGCGAGAAGACGCAGAATCAGCAGCTCACACGTTGCTGCCGAGACGACTGACCCCGCTTTTCATAGCGCCATCTGACAAGGCACCGACTAAGCCGCAAGAAAACTGATAACGGCCCGAACATAATCTGCATGAACGGGAATTGAACATTTCAATGTTGGGAGGGGGGCGGAATCATCACTTGTCCATCACACGCAAAAGTGGCAGCTTTGCCACAAATTCGAAGCAATAAACGACGTGCCCCACGCTTCTCACGCACAAATGACACACGAAACGTGCTCACAGGTACAGATAAGCGTCTCAGTTGTTACTTCACTGTGTCTGAAAGACGTTCTTTTCGCAAACGGAGACTGTGCAACGATTGCAGTGATGTTTTTGCGCTTGGTAACTACAAGAGAATCGTTCCGGTGTGCGATGATAATTGGTCACGCCATACGAAAAAACAAGACTCTATTTACATTATTTACACACAACAGTTCGAAGATAGTCATTGGCGGACGCTTTCTTCTATGTCTTCTTTCTTGAGAGCCCACGGTTTCTTTTTGACAGATTCTTCATCATCTTATCCAGGAAAGGCAAATATTCAATACGGTAAAAGCTCAAGGTGCATGATTGTCACCGTCGCGAGATAAGCAAGCGCATGCGCGAGCGTCCACCCTGCCCCCTCTCCGCGGGGCAAAGTACGCGTGGTAGATGAGAGCACGCGCCGCTGCGTCGTGACGATGTGGCCGTGCGCGCTCATTGGGCCTTCTCACTGGTAATGCTGAAAACACGATAGTTCCCCACGAGTTGCCCATCAAGAGCGGTAAGTGGTAGATATAAAAAGCTTTCCGTTTGACCATTGAAGGAGGTGCTCCTTCGTGGTTCAGTGTCTAACGCCGCGCACCCACAATTCAGTGGTTCGTTTCCGCGCACCGGACTCTCTCTCTTGATTATGTTCTTCCTTGCGTTTTCATATATATATATAGATACGTATATATATATATATATATATATACGGTGAAACGACGCTGGCGGCAGAAATCCAGCCAAGAGTGTCCATTTCCATTTATTCTTTTCCCCATAATTCCGTTTCTTTTCCCCATAATTCCGTTTCCTTTTATTGATGTCGCAATAAAAGGAAATGGAATGCTCTGCGTGGCATAATCACCTTATCGTTGCAAGCGGATGCGCAATCAGCTACCGCTTTGAATCAAGACTACTAGCGAGGCTTCAAGACCATCGCTTTTCTTTTAGAGACGAAGCTCTTTAGGCCGTCGGTCGCTCCCTCCCCGCAGTCGTAGTATGTAGCCACTTCGAGTTTATGACTTGCTCAATAAATGGCGTCGTGTGTATATGTCTTTGGGAATAATATAACTAGATGTGCTAATGGTTTTCACAGCATATCCACGGAGTGAATGAAGATGAGTGGGGCGAGGCGTCCGTCCAACCGTCCGTCCCACCATTCGTATTTCTATCCACGCGTCCATGCTTCCGTCCGTACGTCTGTCCGTCCGACTCATCACCATTCCCTTCGTGGATATCCTGTGATTTTTTAGAGGCAAAGCACCTCTTTGACTAGCTTTTGTAACGATGTCCGTCCGTGTCTCCATGCCAATGCACCGGACCACGCTCGCTGCAGGTGCTGAGGCGGTGCCAAGTAGGTCACACCTTCCCTCGAAGTTCGCGGTAAAATCACTCTCTCCCTCGCCTGCCGCGCGTTTGGCGCGTGTCACCCTTCTCTCACTTAACCCTCTCCACCACTCGTAACGTTCTAGCGCACATCGGGTGGACAATCTCTCGGCTCGATTATCTGCGATGGGAAGGAGGACGCCGGAAAGCAAAGCTTCTTCGCCCACCAATACATGCGCCAAAGCGATTTGGCCTAACACGGCCGTCGCTGGAGCTGCGGGGTTTAGCAGGGCCTATTGCGTTGGCGAATAACGAAGTCGCGCCTGCAACACCAACGAGGTGCGAGCCAGGGAAATAGAACGTAAGACTAACCCGGCCATCGCCGGCGTTGCGAGGCTTAGCAGAGCCGATCGCGTTAGCGAATGGTGACGTCGCGCCTAAAACACAGACGAGGCGCGAGCCAGGGAAGGCGAACGCAAGCGTCGGCTGTGGAAGAGTGGAAGACCAACGACACTGACGAGGTGCGAGTCAAGCACGCCGATGGCGTTCGAGAATGGAGACAGTACGCGGGTAACACCGACGAGACGCAAGCCAAGAAAGCCGAAGCGCCCGCGCGCAAGCGACTATTCTATCGCGTTCAATGCTTCGCCTTTGCAGCAAAACTAGCTGTGACTTTTTTTTTCAAACTGAAACATGCGACTCTCAATGTAACGCTTGTGAAATGACAAGGACTACTGTACTAATTAGGAGTAAGACGAATCGTAAGCAGGAAATGAGACAACTCATAAGACAAAATCACGAGCACAAATAAAAGCCAAAAATGAACACACAAATGCGAATCGTTGAAGTGCCGCGCCACAACAGCTGCCATGTTTCCAAACGTAAGAACTTTCTATGGAAAAGAAATCTTTCTGGAAAACACTTACCGCCAAAACTGCGAGCGTGGGATGCCACGGGAACAAGAAGCCTGCAAATATGAGAAACCGACTCAGAAGCTGATACTCTCGATATGTAATATTTGAACAGTCGCTCGAAACACACTGTCTTTGTTGGCTTTTTTTTTTTTGCCGAAATGCGATGTAACGAAATGGCAGTAAAAAAGAAGAAAAACGTGTGAACAAAGAGCGCTTCAGTTAAAGCTACTCAAATAAATAACCTGAGACCTACATTATGAAACTTCCTCATGCGAACGGGTGTGGAGAACGCGAGTATAATTCGCTTACCCAACACGTTCGCAACGGCCCGTATCCAGCGCTCTGACCAGTCTGCTTCGCGAAAGCTGCGGAAATCAGTAGAACTGAAGTCTTTTACGTCCGTAGCAATTCAAAACACAACAGTAGCGTCGACAGAGGTCTTTTTTTCGTAGAGCGCGGAGCTGTTGCGTCTGCTTTTGTTTTCGCCGTCGTTCTGGCGAGTAGACCGGCAAGCACTTCACGGAGGTTCGGTTACGCGTGCTCTGATGGTGTAAGTAGCCACCGGTAGCACATACCCGAACAGCGGTCCTTAGAATGTCCGCTGGATGACGGCACTTGTATATGATGAATACATGATGGCAATATGTGAGATGGCTGTATTTGGAGTGTTCACTAGATAGACGGACGGACTGACGGACGCACAGACAGACAGACAGAGGGGCGGACGGCTGCATTTCCGATGGAGGCGGAAATGTTGCAGGCCCGTGAGCTCAGATTTGGGTGCACGTTAAAGAACGCCAGGATGTCGAAATTTCCGGAGCCCTCCACTACGGCGTCTCTCATAAATATATATGGTTTTGGGACGTTAAACCGCACAAATCAATCAATCAATTATCACTCCACTTCCTGATCAACACTACTTGGCAAGCGCCGCATCTGACGGCAGAATCGGACACTTGTCCTGAAGCCACGCTATTAAACTCGAATGCCGCAACACAATTAGACCGACGTTCATTCAGCGATCTCGATGTTCAGTTATATGCATATGTTTCGCGCACACAAAGCGCTGGTCGTCGGGCTCATCGTGCGGGTAACGAAGGCCTCCACGAACGTGTGAGCGCGGAATGCGGTTCGCCAAGCTATCGGCAAACGAGCCCGTTGTCCAATAAGTGCAGGCAGACCGAGCACGTGAAACGGCTGTAAAACGACGAAGTGGGCCATCCCGCTTCAACATCGGTTCTGACAGTCGTTTCAGGTGCAAGTTTACCGAGTGCACTTTCGGACACAGTTGCCGCGCGTATGCGATAGACTCTGGTTGAAGAACAGTTTGTCTTGCATCGGTGGTATTCGCAACGAGGCAAAACGTGAACTCGCAGTCGGAGTGATCGAGAAAGCGTTCCTTGCAGTGCGGACGATTACGCCGAGCTCGAATTGCACGGGACGTGCAACGGATCGCTTGAGCTGGACAATGTGCCGCCGTTTAGCATGATAACCCGCCAAAACACTTGTCAGGCTGAATCTCGTAGAAGAACGACGTGCCTCGCCCCGAGTCATCTTCATGTACATACATAGATTTGCCGTCTCACCAAGTTTGAGTTATCAGCGCTTCGATGAAGGATGTTGAGACGGGGAATGGGCACACTAACATAGGAAGCCAGCGAAACGATGTATTCTTTGTTGTGGTATCTAGCAGGCTATAGTCATTCTTGAGGATGTGCTTCAGCTGGCTACGCGCTGTTCGCAACACCTCCCCTTGCTGGAGAATGCCCATAGAAGTTGTCGCAGTTCAGGAGGAAGTTCATCCAAAAGCCCCTCGCAACCACCGCTATCCACTGCAACATTCGAGGTTTTTAGAAGGTACGTTACGGAAATACGGCACGGCTCCTTTCCATGTGCGCATGCGCACCAGTCAGCCGGTTCCGTATTGCCGCCTTTCCGCTCCACGGCGTGACGCGCATTGTTGGGTACGCATTGGATCAAATTGTATTGCAAACGGTCCGGGAAATACAGCAGCCCCGACGGCGCGAGACTCAGCGTAAAATGTCGGGACGGTCTCCCGAAAACCCGGACGGTTGGTACCAAGCTAGAAGGACAATGCAGTGTCAAGAGACAGTGCGCCAACGTGCCGGTGGACGTTCAAAAAACGTGCAGTGACTAGATGCGTACGCATGTCAAACGACGTGGATGTGTCAACATCAAGCAGTCTTGCACCGCTCGTCGAATTTCGTGGTTCTAATCAAGCCGGGGCCCCGCCACGGTGGTCTAGTGGCTAAGGTACTCGGCTGCTCACCCGCAGGTCACGGGATTGAATCCCGGCTGCGGCGGCTGCATTTTCGATGTAGGCGAAAATGCTGTAGGCCCGTGTGCTCAGGTATGGGTGCACGTTAAAGAACCCCAGGTGGTCGAAATTTCCGGAGCCCTCCACTAGGGCGTCTCTCATAATCATATCTAGGTTTTGGGGCGTTAAACCTCACTTATAAATCTAATCAAGCTCCCTGCACAAGCACAAGGCGAAAACCCGAAATGTCTTCAATAAACAGTTTTAAAACGTGCTCCAAGAGTAGAACGGAGCCCGCGAGCTGTGGCCAAGCTATAGAGCGCAAAAGTGAATGCCAGCGCGCTCCATCAGGAAAGTAAGTGTTTTTATTAATTTTATATAATGGCACCATTTTCTGGCACATTTTCGCATAAAAACAAAGAACCACTGAAGCGCACTGGCATTCACTTCTGCCCAGCTTGAGCTGCGCTCATCGGTTCTATTCGTACATACGGGACAACTGCTAGCGTTTTTGCATTTAGCGGCTATCTGTAGCAAACAGAAAAATACATGAATTTATAAACTGTCACATTGGATGTTTGGAAAACCCTGCTAGAGCTCTGCAAAAAATATCATGGCTAGCTTCGATGCTTCAGGTGTTTGTTAAACACGACTAATTAGGCGATTGAGCACGAAGAATGAAATGGTGTGACTTACTTCATTCATTACTAAGCAACGTGCACTTAGTCGTGTCGTCATAGAGTGTGTCGGCATAATTTTGAACTCCGGCTAAAAGGTAGCTGCGGCCCCTCTACTGTATACATGTGTGTCTTACCTCATATAGAGGGCAAAATCCACTTTGGTTGAGCGCGGTGCCATAGTAAGAGGAATATCGCGTTGTACAAGGCTGCCCGCAGAAAACAAGGTCATCGAAACGAGATGCCACGGACGTCACAGAGTTCCGCTTTTTCTTCTTCGTTCCCAGAGGCGAAGAGGGAAGAATAAAGCCTCTCTTTTCTTTCTCTCTCCTGCCCCAAAAACAGCATCAGGATCGACGCCCCTTGACGCCATGCGGACTTCGCGAACAGGTTACGGCCACGTGGTGTTCGCCACTCAATAACTGTTTTCTCAGAACGCCAAGCGCTATAGAGCTACGCTGTTCCACAAAATTGTACAGTAAAATGCCACATTAACGAACGCAAGTTAAACAAACTGCTCAATTAAATCCCTCGCCGAAGCGCCATTAGACCCAATGCTATCACATTTCAGTTTGACGAACATCTTTTGTGTCACCATCAAGGAGCGCAGCCAGAAATATTTTTCGGGGGGGGGGGGGGAGTGGGGGGTTAACCATAGTCCATGTCCTTGACCTCATGTTAATTTGACCTTCTGGATACAGACAGCGCTTTGTGTTATGGACACTATGCCACCTCTCGCGTTTGACATGCGCCACTCCGTGTACAGAAGAGGTTGCACGAGGCTCTTATCACAAGAACAAGAACCGTTGTAGAGAAAGCACCAAGCTAAAGAAGCACTGACGAACAAGGACAAAATGTTTGTTGCCCCGCAGTGTTGTGACGGAGAAGGCTTATGACACATTTGGGCTCAGTTCACGATCGCGGCAGTGCTAAGTGCACAAGCGCTAGAAAAGATTACTGCATTCTACGAATTAAGCATAAATGCTCATTAAAACTATAGGAATATCACAAGTAAAAGGGCTCTAATTTCATTTCAACCACTGATGTTTTCTTCAGCTCCTGATGACAAGTTGCAACATATATATCTAATTCAGTTCAGCGAGCTTTTTTTCCTGGGGTCCCTGGAAGTTCGTTCATTTGAAGGTTCAACGTTTACAAACTTTATAGCACGCGCACGAGAATAGCGCTTGGCGTTGAGGACAGTGTGCATGCTGTACGATGTCCTATCGGCATTCCCCTCCTGAGTGCGGCTTCTCCACACAACTTCTAGAAGGAGGTTATCTGATTGGTGGCTAAAGTCAAGGCACGAGTGAAAATTAAACCGTTCACTGCGAAGTACAATCCTCAACTTCATTATTTAAAGGAAAAAAAAGATAAATGCCATGGTTAGTTCACTAAGTATTACGGCTAGGTGGCGTTAGCCGCCGCCCGATGTAAAGAGTACAGCCACATCCATCCATCCATCAATCCATCCATTCTGCTTCAATACGGACGCGTCTGCTGCGCACAATCTGTCCTTTGACCGCCAGGCGGGCTACGCTCACAGCAGGACTGCAGAAGTACAACTGATAATTAGGCGAGTTAGCATGTGTATCGATAATTACGAATCATTGCAACACATCATACAAAATATTATTTTATGCAATAAAAATAGATTGAATATTTTTACCCTAACGCTTTAAAATATCGTGCGTATACGTCCGTCAATCACCATGATCAGTACCGTACCCAAATTGACCGTTTCTGAGCGCACGAGCGCCACCAGTGGGCGCTCAACGCCGCCGCCATGAGCGCGGGCCCCACGCTTCAGCTTTCCGCTTGCGCCGTGCCAGGACTTCTTGGAGAATTTCGCAAGGTGCAACATATTAATGCGTAATTCGAGCGCGAAGTCCCGTGTTTAAGAGAGTTGCTTGTTGGCCAAGTTGGTACATACTTAGTACTACCGTTTTCGACGTTTTGTGGCTTTTGTGGTTTACTCCAGTGTTTAGCTGCGATGGCCTTTCAGTGATTTCCATTGATACACTGTTGGACAGCAGGGCGGCTCAGAAGGGTCACCTGGTTTTGAAGCGAAAGCTGTTACGAGCTCACAACTCGGTTAAAAATTAGGTTAAAAGAAAACTTATCACAGCGGGGCTCAAACCCGGGTCCGTTGGGCGCCTGTTCAGTATTATACCACTGAAGCACGCCGGTTTTTTTTCTTTATTACCGGTTTTTCACGTGGTACATACATCAATATAGGTCGCCATGAACGATAATATACACAACCCAAGTGATAAAAAAAAAACAGTCACAGACTTATTAGTGGTTACAGCGCTAAAATTTCTTTAGGTTCACCAGGGGTTCAAGCCTGGAGAGCCATTCCGGAACAAAGTCTTGTTGTTTGAGCATATATATGTATTGAGCAATGCTTTCGCGGAAAAGCGCGCGCGCCAGACGCCTGTCAGGGTCACAGTAGTAACCGACCATTCTAGCCCGCCATAGACAATGGAGGCCAAGCAGCATTATGAGATCAAAAGGCAGTCCATCGTCTTTTTCTCTGCTGTTGAAAACCTGATATCAAGTGAATGTAAGGGAAGCTCCTTTTTTAGAGTTCTCTGTAAAACATCCCAGAAGTAGACCCCTTCCCAACAATACAAAAAACGTGATCTATTGTCTCCGACTTTCGACAGATCCAAACAGTTCGAACCCCATGGCATGTAAAATCCTCTATTTTCTGAAAACCTCTCAACCGGTAACATTCCCCTAGGTAATTTAAAGAAAAAACTTTGTGTACTTGGCTGAATTTGCATTTTCTTAACAAGCTTACAAACATCACTGCCCTCTCCCACGCTATTAATTAACCAGTACACAGGAACCGGAAAAACAATGTCGCATATGTCTTTATGCAATTTATTTGGCCTGACTGAAGAAATGTGTTCATTTGAAAAACGAACAGACAAGAAGCGGACACTGTTCGCAACTTCCTTGAAGAAACTTCGCGTGGCTCCGGGCATGCTTGCGGTGCTAACCACAAAGTTAAGCAAAAACACGACAAAGGCGTAACTAGCATACAGTTCTCAAGAAGGGGTGTCGAACATCTCGAGAGAAAATAAAACGATTAACTATAGTTGTCGCACGAACAGATGCGACAGGCTTAGTCTCCCCTGTTTTACTCTTCGGAACAGATTCTTCCGACTACATTTTTCCCAAGTGGACCCCCATACAAACACAGCAAATATTCCATGCAGCTTTTGCACGTGCACTTGTGAGCAACACAAAACTTGCATCGCATACCATAATTTGCTCATTGAAAATATGTTGCATACAGTGGCTCTGGCAAACATTGAGAGACAGTTGCCTCTGCATTGCGCTGTAATTTCACGCGTTTCTTCTATTTGTTCAGTCCAGCAGCCATTAGTGTCTTTGTAGTGCTGGAAATGCACGCCTAGGTATTTTGCGGGAGTTTAAAACCACTGAACGATAGCATAGATATCTAGGGTTGTCGTCCAATCTCCGTGCCACAGCCCAAGGCACTTTCCCCAATTCACCCGACTTCCTGTTTTTATCCACAATTTTTGACAACGACAACTGTCTTTTGTACACTTTATTTGGTGGTACAACACACTGCTACATTATCAGCGTATGCCAAAACTTTTACCTCGGCGTCAAGAAGTCCGAAACCGTGGATAGTCTCGTTTTCTATTATGGCCAAGCACAACAAGCTCTCTATGTACAATGCAAACAAGATTGGACTTGCCGGACAGCCCTGGCGGACAGAACGTTCCAGCCTAATGGGAAACCCCGTGATCTTGTTAATGATTAGTCCCGTTTTACAGCTCTTATAAGCCAGAACTATGCCCTCTGTAATCAGCGATCCAACATTGACATGTTCAAGTATGGAGAATAGCACGTCATGTGGAACGCAGTCAAACGCCTTCTATAAATCAAGAAATCGCAACATGAGAATGAAAAGCATCGGAACTCTCAAAGACACAGCGCATTGTGTGTGTGTTCATCAATATTTAACGCCCCTTGATGCCACACGTTTGGTGCTCCTCAACTTTTTAGGCGATTACGGACTGCAACCTACCTGCCAATACTTTCATCAGTATTTTGTAGTCAGTGTTGGTTAGCGAAATGGGTCTATATGACGAAACTCATCTTTATTTTGCTTTTTCATCTGTCTTTAGTATTATAATAATGTGCGTCTCGGCAAATGAAGGTGACAATGATTTGATTGCATAGCCTTCCTTAAAGACAGCTTGTAACACTGGTGAGACTTCTGTTTTAAAAGCTTTATCACACATCGCACCGAGACCGTCAGGCCCAGGTGACTTTTCCGCGACGAGATTATCTATTGAATTTTCAATTTCAGAAACGGTTATAGGCCTCTCTAACACCTCTTTCGTTTCGAGGGATCATTGCAGCATCCAGCACAGGAAAGTGTCCTTGAACTTTATAACGTCCACTAATTCGGCTGCTTAGAGACCCTTGTAATACCGAAAGAAGGCTTCTGCGATGCTGTTAGTATTGAGCAGAATGTAGTTTTCCACTATTTCGTCGATGTGATCACGACGCGCTCGTGATTTTTCGATTCCAAGCGCGCGCTTGGTAGAAGTCTCCCCAATATCTCCCGCCTCTGCTCTCGCTCGAATAAGGGCTCCTCTGTAGAGTTCCTGCTCTACTAGCTCACTTTGTCGTTTGATCGTTCGAATATCTTCCTCATATGCACCGCGGGCTCCTTTTTCTAGTGCTATCAATTTCTTAAGCGTTGTTTTGAGTTCACTTTCTTCCATTCTTTCTTCATGTTTTAAAACACCAGATCTCGATATGGCTTTCGTTTTAACGATTTGCTTCAAAAGTTCCTATTCCTCGCCAATATTACAGGCGCCGATCACTTTCGTGTTCTTAATTCTCTATTTCATAAAGTTATTAAAATTGTCATCCCGAAGTAGTTTAGCGTTAAACTTTCATAAATCCCAACTAAATTTGTTTTCTTTTTCTTTAAATCCCACGTTACAATGCACAAGAGAATGGTCAGAGAAAGAAACAGGTAAGACTGTGTAACTATTGCTTTTAGCTATCGCCTCCCCAGCCATGTATACCCCACCAAAGCGTGCGTGACTGTTTCTTTTTTTTAAATGCGTAAAACGAACTTCACGACCTGTTTCGAGGCACTCCGCTACATCATCCAGGTTGATTTAATTAATCAAGTCATAGAGAACTTCAACACTGCAATCTCGCACAGGGCGGTTTTTAATTATATCCTTCGCGCTCAATACACAATTGAAATCTCCCAATAAAACAAGCTGTTCGGTCCGCCTCCACGTTCGGCGCATAGACACAAATGACGCGCCATTCAATTTCGCTCGTACTAAAATCACAAATCACTATTCTGCCGTAGTCGCAAGAGAAGTGGATTTGAACAATCAATCCCGGAATCCTTGCAACAAAAAGTCACAGCTTTGCCGGAAAGGCGAAGCAATGAACTCGATAGCAACCAATCGAAAGGTCACGCGCAGAATTGAAAGCAGATCGAAACATGCCCCGCGTTCCTCACGCACAAAACGTACTACAGGTACGAATGCACGCGATAAGCGTCTCATTTGTTACTTTGCTTTCTCTGAGAAGCACGCGCTTTTCGCAAACGGAGACTGCAATGATTGCAGTGACCATTGTGCACCAGGTAACTACAGCAGAATCGTTCCAGGTAAATCCCGAGGCCTGCCAAGGCGTACAACCTTCCCCTCCTCGCCGGGCGAAGTACGCGAATGGACTGGTGCAAACATCATAATCATGAGATGCGTGTCGTGTAACAACATGACTGCATGCCACGCTCAAAATGCGCTGGCGGCCGTTTTGCTAGCTTCACTCATACCAAATTTGGCATTACGGGACGTGAATGAATGACGATGGTATGATTCTGCTCCAAACATGACAAACATGAGATGCATGCCATGTAACAGCATGACTACATGCCACACTCATGATGCGCTCGCGGCCATTTCGCTAGCTTCACATATGCCAAATTTGGTATTACGTGACGCCCATGGATGAGGAAGGTATGTGACTGGTGCAAACATAATAATCATGAGATGCGTGCCATGTGAGAACATGACTACCTGCCACAGTCAAGGCGCCAATACATTTCGCCATGACGCGGTGTGCGTGCTCACCGGCGTTCATTTCGTCACGTCACGCCGGCGTTGCCACGCCAGACGCCGGTCCTGAAATATACTCGCAGGCGCGCGTCGCGCTACGTTGCTTTGACGCATGCGCGTTTCAGCGCGTCCGGCGTCCCTCCGTCACGAAAAGAGGGAGACGCAGTGTTGTCTGGGTAACGCATTGGCATAGAGTAATGTTACTCTATGCATCGGCGCGAAATGCAGCATTCGCATTTCGCGCCGGTTGCCGTCGGGACGCGCTGACGGACGCTGGTCGCACATAACGTAAGACTATAGAGTGCTCGCGTTTTGCTAACGTAGCATCGCTGTGCCCAGCGTGCGCGCGCGTCAACGTTACGTTGGAGTATATTGGGTCCTTCATGATGCTTAGCGTCGCTATGTCCAGCGTGCGCGCGCGTTAACGCTACATTGGAGTATATTAAGCCCTTCATGATGCGCTCGCGGCCGTTTTGCTAGTTCCACATGTACCAAATTTGGTGTTACGTGACATCAATCAATGACGAAATATATGACTGGTGCAAACATGATAATGCTGACACGCGGCTAATGTACTACCTCGTACTCTAAATCGTTAACGACTTCTTTTCAACACAGTTTATTGCTTTGTTCTCGAAACTGAGATGACTGGTGCAAACATGATAATCCTGACCCGCGGGTCATGTAAATACATGACAACATACCACGCTCATAGCGTGCTCGCAACCGTTTTACTATCACGTGACGTGAATAGATGACAAAGGTAAACGACACATCCCCAAACATGATATTCATGATATGGAAGTCATGTACGGCATCATTTACCTCCACTTCATAACGTTGTGCTGATTTTAAAGTGGCATACCAACATTTTTCATTCATGCTTCACTTATAATCGATTCCCACTGCGCGTGGAATCTGCCATTTTTTTCTTGGAGGCCAACCCTCGTACATTTAAGGTTGCAAAGCTCAGTGCCAAGTGATTAGCCATCGTTGCACACTAAAAAAAGAGGGGGTAGGCAGAGAGCATAGCGCTTACTGTCTCCGGGACCATCCAATGGTCCGGCATCAGTTTGCTGCTGGTCACTAGGAGAGCCAACCGGTCCACAGGTAAATTAGACCTCGCTCTGAGGCCCGAGCGCCGTGCCGGTGTCGCCTTCGCTGGTGGTCCCTCAACTTTGCTTTCGTGAGCAGTGCTCGCAGATTTCTCCAGCCGACGCTTAATCGCCGAGCTCGCGTTGATCCCGCGGGTCATTCCGTGCTCTGGCATGTCGCGTCTTGCCGCAGCTTGCGTCGACATGTCCGCTAGTTGGCTTTGTGTGTCTTCAGTAGAATTCTCTTGGCTGGTGTCCGCCGTAGCCACTTCTTTTTCCTCGGGTTCAGACGCTGTATCGTACTTTTCAGCCAAAACCGGCCTGCGTTCATCCAGAGAACTAGCCGCGTCTCCTGCCCCCGTAGCCGCGTATTTCGCCTCACCGGCGTCCATGGTCTCCAATCTCATCACACGTTGCAGCGCTCGTAACAGCTGCGTATGACCGGACGCACTCGGCGTCTCGATTCCCAAATCGCCGACAACACCTTGGCAGTGCCGCCGTAGGTGACCGGTCTCTGTACCGCAAGCATTGCATAGGCCTGCCCGGCGCCACAACATTCCCCTGCAACGCGTACTTGGTGCCGAAGGTCCTCCACCGTAACTCCACTCTTTAACTTGAGTAACACAGTTCTGGTCGTCGACCCTTTGTCACTGACGTCGTCGACTCTCCAGCGTTCTCGATTCACTTCGACCACATTGCCGAAGGCCGCGAACGCCGTCCGCACATCCTCAACGACTCCGTAAAGCAGCCAATGAAGCCGCAGTTTTATCTGCCGGTCCTAGGGATCGACGATGAGACACCGATGTCCCTTCACCTGAAGTTCCTTGAAGGACAGCAGCTTCTTCGTCACGTCTTCTTCGTTCAGTGTAAACGCCCAGACGTGATTAATCTGGTACGCTCCTAGTGCTATGATGTCCGTTAGCACTCCCGTGGGGCCCAACGCGTCTCTGAAGTCTTCAACCCTGTACGGTCTCGCTCGAACGTCTCCGTGCAAAAACACAGTATATGTAAGGCAACGCGTCCTGTTGGCGGATGAGGCAGAATCACTTGGTACTCTTCAGTTGACCTGTTAGCCGCTACGACGGAGCCCTGCATCCTGCGTCCCTTCACTACTGTGGCCGAAAGCCGAATCACTGAGGCACGCTGGTGCTTGTAGGTAAACTTTCCTTAGTCAGGCATGATGTCGCGTTAATACGATTTATAAATCGTTTTAAAACAGCGAAATAACAAGCAACAATGCGAATAGCATAACGAGTGAGTCGTCCACTGCTCGAACCCATTACAAAAGCTTGTTTTTATCAGCTATTAACTGCGGCGCATACCCACTTCAGGCATAATTACTCATCGCCGTCAGCCTATGCATGAACAATCGGCACGAAATTTCTCGCAATTGTTTACCGTATACCACGCTTCTAAGAAGAATGACGAAAAATAGCATGGCGAATGGCTACCTACTGCCCTAACATTTTTATTGTTAATGCCGTAGTGGGTAAAACGTCTGCGCTGCGCAGAATGCTGCCTCCGGTCTCGTATCGCAATACACGTGGCAGCCGCTTTTTTGTCGAAGTTTATTGTCTTCGTTTCTTTCTTTCGCGCGACCCCTTCTTTTTTAATGGAACTATCCAACCATCGCTTAATGTCCATCGTAGTCACCGAGTCCTGTTCAAGCGACCTTCGTGAATGAGAAGCGTTCGCTAATTCGTTCAACTTACATTTGAGGGCACTCGAAGCGCTGCGCGTTAGGCGGCAATCACGTGGTATTTTTTTTAATTTCGCTCACTTTAAAGCACTGAGAGGGAAAGTACCGGAATTCAGAGTGTCGCTGCAGAACAGGTACTCGGCTCTTAGTGAGGAAACAAACCTTAGCGTAGATACAATGAATGATAATCTGAAGAGTATCATTACGGAGTGTGCAGTGGAAGTTCGAGGCAGGGTAGTTAGACAGGACACTGGCAAGCTTTCCCAGAAACGAAGAACCTAATTAAGAAGCGTCAAATCATGAAAGTGTCCAGTACAACAGACAAAATAGAACTGGCAGAGCTTTCGAAGTTGATTAATAGACGTAAAGTATGCGATGTAAGAAGGTATAACATGGAGAGAATTGAACACGCTCTGAAAAAACGGAGGAAGCGTCAAAGCAGTGAAGAGGAAACTTGGGATAGGAAAAAGTCGGATGTATGCAGTAAGGGACAAAAAAGGCAAAATAACTACCAATATGGATAGGATAGTTAAAATAGCGGAGGAGTTTTACAGAGATCTGTACAGTAGCCGAGACAACCACGACCTTAATACTATAAGAACTAGCAGTGACCCAGATGACACCCCACCAGTAATGATAGAAGAAGTCAGAAAAGCTTCGGAGAGCATGCAAAGAGGCAAAGCTGCTGGTGAGGATCAGGTAACATCAGATCTGCTGAAAGATGGAGGACAGATTGTGTTAGAAAAACTAGCCACCCTGTTTACGAGGTGTCTCCTGACAGGAAGGGTACCAGAGTCTTTGAAGAACGCTAACATCATCTTAATACATAAGAAAGGAGATGACAAGGACTTGAAGAATTACAGGACGATCAGCTTGCTCTCTGTAGAGTACAAGCTATTTACAAAGGTAATTGCTAACAGAGTAAAGAAAACATTAGAATTTAATAAACCAAAGGAACAAGCAGGATTTCGAACAGGCTACTCAACAATTGACCACATTAATACTATCAATCAGGTAATAGAGAAATGCTCAGAGTATAACCAACCACTATACATAGCCTTCATAGATTACGAGAAGGCGTTTGATTCAGTAGAAATATCAGCCGTCATGCAGACACTGCGGAATAAGGGCGTAGATGAAGTATATATAAACATTCTGGAAGAAATCTACAAGGGATCAACTGCTACCATAGTGCTTCATAAAGAAAGCAACAGAATACCAATCAAGAAGGTTGTAAGGCAGGGGGACACAATCTCCCCAATGCTATTTACCGCGTGCTTACAGGAGGTTTTCAGAAGCCTAGAATGGGAACAGTTAGGGATAAGAGTTAATGGAGAATACCTTAGTAGCCTGCGCTTCGCCGATGACATTGCATTGCTGAGTAACTCAGGGGACGAATTGCAACTCATGATTACGGAGTTACACAAGGAGGGCAGAAAGGTGGGTCTTAAAATTAATCTGCAGAAAACGAAAGTAATGTACAACAACCTCGGAAAAGAGCAGCGCTTCGAGATAGGTAATAGTGCACTTGAAGTTGTAAAGGACTATGTCTACTTAGGGCAGGTAATAACCACAGAGCCTAACCACGAGATTGAAGTAACTAGAAGAATAAGAATGGGGTGGAGCACATTCGGCAAGCACTCTCAAATTATGACAGGTAGAATGCCATTATCCCTTAAGAGGAAGGTATATAACAGCTGTATCTTGCCGGTACTTAGCTACGGAGCAGAAACCTGGAGACTCACAAAGAGGGTTCAGCTTAAATTGAGGACGACGCAGCGAGCAATGGAAAGAAAAATGGTAGGTGTAACCTTAGGAGACAAGAAGAGAGCGGAGTGGATTAGGGGACAAACGGGGGTTAAGGATATCAGTTGAAATAAAGAAGAGGAAATGGACATGGGCCGGGCATGTAGCGCGTAGACAGGATAACCGCTGGTCATTAAGGGTAACTAACTGGATTCCCAGAGAAGGAAAGCGGGTTAGGGGGAGACAGAAGGTTAGGTGGGCAGATGAGATTAAGAAGTTTGCGGGTATAAATTGGCAGCAGCAAGCACAGGACCGGGTTAACTGGCGGAACATGGGAGAGGTCTTTGTCCTGCAGTGGACGTAGTCAGGCTTATGATGATGATGATGAAACAAATCCTGGAAAAAAATTAACCAGCATTATTATCTTACCGTAACTTGAAAGTTTTGTTATTTCTGGATAAGAGCTACAAGTCTTGTATTGAAATTATTTCTCTAGGATCACTATTAAAAAAAGTTTAATAAGCAAACTTCGTTAACTACCGTGCTTGGTGGATCAAAAAAATATTCTGACGTGCTACATACAGCTAAGAACAATTCTGTGCTAGATGGAGACGCCTAGCACTCATTTTTAATTTTTTATTGCTTGGTAATTTTTAGCTGAAACATCTTCATCATCATCACATCATCATCGTCATCATCCTGACTACATACTCTGCAGGACAAAGTCTTCTCCCATGTTCTGCCCGTCAACTCAGTCCTGTGCTTGCTGCTGCCAATTTATACCCGCAAACTTTTTAATCTCATCTGCCTACCTTACCTTCAGTCTCTCCGTAACCAGCTTGCCTTCTCTGGGAATCCAGTTAAGTTACCTTTAATGACCAGCGGTTATCCTGTCTACGTGCTACATGCCCGGCTCATGTCTATTTCCTCTTCTTGATTTCAACTATGATATGCTTAATCCCGGTTTGTTCCCTAATCCACTCTGCTCTCTTCTTGTCTCTTAAGGTTTATGGTGACCCCGCTACTAACTGCAGCGGACGATCACCGCGGGTTCACGCTTAGCGAGCCACAGGGCCGCTACTCTGTTTACTCGCGTGTAGCGCACCGCTCCGCGCGCGCTCAACTAATAAGGCGTTTAGCGCGGCGCGGCAAATAGACAGTGTTCTAATGCAAAAATACACAACACTTTATTGCCTCTGGCAGCACCCCGCACAACGGTACAATGTCCGCTCCCGGGACGCGGGTAGCAAAGGCACCCGCACGCGGACGTTCACAATAAGGGGAAAACCGCGAGCACGTCGCAGCTGGCAATGGCGAGCTTTGACACGCCGGTCGGGAAAAGATCCCTCGCGGCTATGCTGCGCACTCTCACGATGGCCACTGGGCCTGGTCACGAGTGTTAGGGCAAACCTCGTACGCGTAGGCCTACGGCAAGTGCGGCTCTTTGTGGTACGACCACTTCAAGCACTAGGCACCACTGTGGGCTTAGCGTACGCTACCGAAGCTAGCACTCAAGTAAACACGCCTGCCGAGGTGCCCAAGGCCACCCCAGGCAGGCTACAGTCCGGCGATTCCCAAAGGGGACGCGGACGAAGGAAAACACGTGCTTACCCGGCGCCGACGACGGAGAAGAGCGTGCTCCTTCGGCGCGCGCGTACCGCGTGCCGTGCCCGCAAGTGGCGCCATCTATCGCCACGCGTCGTTATCAGAGCAGGAAAAGCAAAAGGTTGTGGCCGTGTGGCAGAATGCCCGCGAAATGGTCGCGGGCGTGCCTCAGATCCCCACAGGTTACACCTACCATTTTCCTTTCAATTGCTCGCTGCGTCGTCCTCAAGTTAGGCTGAACCCTCTTTGTAGATCTCCAGGTTTCTGCTCCTTAGCTAAGTACCGGCAAGATGCAGCTGTTATATACTTTCTTCACCTTGTATATATATAAATTGGCTTGAACGGACGAACGTACGAAAACTTTAATAATTCCTACGAGTCGGCCGCACCCCGGCCGAACCGTAGGAATTAATAAGTGTTTTCGTACGCTCGTCTGCTCAAGCCAATTTTTTGTGATCACGGGATCCACAGAAGATATTGTAACGAACAAATACAGTGCCGGAAGCTAAAACAGCTATTTATTAATGGCGAACTTGTGCCCGTCAACTAAATACACCAAGGTTGTGAGCTCACTGGTCAAAACCTCGTCAACTTCTCCTGCGTCTCGCCTCGAGCTGCTCCTCGAAAAACCACCAGCGTTCCTTGTCCAGCGCGTGATGTGGAGACACCTGCAGCCAGCGTTGCATGGCACGTTTGGCTTGTCAGTTGGTGTGGCAGAATTCATAAGAGCAGGAAGCGGGGGCAAGACTTTTCGGTAGGTGCATAACAACATGCGGCAATATATATATATATATATATATATATATATATATATATATATATATATATATATATATATATATATATATATATATATATATATATATATATATATATACCGTTAGGTTGTATACGAGGGACTATTGGTCACCTGCCAGCTCGTAATAAGTTCACGTGCTGCGTGACACCATACAGGCTCATAAAAAGAGTGTGCCACACTCGCCGCCATGGCTACAGGTGGCGCTGACTGACACTCTCACGTTTAAATTCACCAATAAACCCAATAAAGTGGCTGGGGGGATAGCCGCCGTGAGAGCTCAGTGGTAGAGCTTCGAACGCGTTATTTGAAGGTCATAGGTTCGATTCCTGCTCACGGCAAGTTATTTTTTCACCCACTTTTCCTTCTTATTTACATTACATCGGTTCTAACTTCCCCTGTGCATTTCTGGGCATTATTGTCAGTTAGATCTTACTAATATTGTGTCAAAACACGGAAAAACGCGCCCTTAGATGTACACTTATTTCCCCCCCCCCACACATATATATATATATATATATATATATATATATATATATATATATATATATATATATATATATATATATATATATATATATATATATATATATATATATATATATATATATATATAAAGGCGACTCGCAAGGGCCCGATGGAAATGGTGCATTATTTATCTGTTGAGGTTTTGGTGACTCTTTCGCCGCTCGTGTGTATATATATATATATATATATATATATATATATATATATATATATATATATATATATATATATATATATATATATATATATATATATATGTGTGTGTGTGTGTGTGTGTGTGTGTGTGTGTGTGTGGAACAACTAGTTTCAAATCCAAGTCTGCAACACAGGTGTCCAATCTCCTAACCCATAGAGTTTCTCAGAAACTTCCTAGAGGAAAATCTGGTGTTTGTGAGCTGCTGAATCCAAGTTAATGACGGGCTATGTGAGCTTCGAACTTGACTCGTATTTTTATACCTCGAAGGCGCGTCTGGCTTCACGTTAAAATGATTAATTTCTTACTAGAAAAAAAGCGCGTCATAAGCTGTTTTTTTTTTTGTCATCGCACTGAAACGTGTTTAATTTAACACTGGAAGCTTCTGCGTCTATGTACAATGTTACGAAGCGTAAGAAGTAACCAAAGGCCGCTAAACTTGGCAGGCAGACGACAAAGTGAGCGTTTCCTCCAACCTTTTTATGTCGTCTGTTCTTTTCGCCGTTTGGTTACGCCGTCAAGGTAAGTGGACTTTTATTTTCGACTATAATACGCGTGAATGAGATCCGCTTTTAAACGTTTTGTTTCAGAGAAGCTTTATTTACGCAGTCGTATTTGCTTTTAAGCCGAAGCCTCGCTCAACGCCAGCCTGGCAGACACGTCCAACGGGGCCCCTTAAGAAATTCACATAGAAGGTGGCGCCACACTTCCCTCTAGGTATTAACGTGAGCAACTCTATGCCCCTACCGATTGTCCACCTTGGTGGAACTGCGATTGCCGGGCTGAGTTGCGGATTCGAAGTTAGCGGCTTCGACCCCCGCATTCCGCTAGAGGCGGAATGCTCAGTGCATGCGTGTTGAACAGATTATCGAAATTTCCGCAGCCCTCAACTAATTGATAGATTGATATATGCGGGGTTAACGTCCCAAAACCACCATATGATTAAGAGACGCCGTAGTGGAGGGCTCCGAGAATTTCGACCACCTGGGGTTCTTTAACGTGCACCCAAATCTGAGCACACGGGCCTACAACATTTCCGCCTCCATCGGAAATGCAGCCGCCGCAGCCGGGATTCGATCCCGCGACCTGCAGGTCAGCAGCCGAGTACCTTAGCCACTAGACCACCGCGGCAGGGCAGCACTCAACTACGGCGTCCCTCATAATCATTACGAGGTTTCGGAAACCCTAGTTTTTAAAGACAACAGTCTTTCTTGGGGTACTTGAACGAAGAAATTTCGGTCTGTCTGTTTATCTGTGTATTGGACCGGATAAATAGAATGCCAAACGTTTAACCCCTTACAAACGACCAACCATCTTGTTCTGGTTTTAGCGTTCACTCGTGCTGTGCTGACATTGTCAATAAAAAAATTGCATATTTTGGCGCAAGATCAGTACGGGGTCATTAGGTAGTGAGTTTATTTTGAAAAACGCATAGATACGCAATTATGAAGACCAGAGTGCTTATTACGTGGCGCTTGCAATGCGACGCTATGACCGAAAAACGGATGTTTCCTACACTTAACTAAAGCTACATGGTGCTGCCACCTGCCAATAATTTTGCATTCTATGAAAACTTGGTTTCTTCAAATCACTGCTAGATAGCGTCCATATCTCACGTAGCACCTATTAACTGATTTTCACGCGCAGAACGTCAAATGAACGTTTTAGGGGCGAAGCTCTTTATAGCGGCACTTGTTTGTCCCTCGTAGCTAATGTAGTGTGTAACGGGTATAACATTTTGACCTCCAAGGTGGTGCCTGTGAGAGATTTCTTCTGTGCGTTGTTGAACAATTAAATAGTGCTCAATGAACATGCCAATAGCTGTTAAGGGGGAATGAGAGACAGGAGCATTCGGCTTTTAGTTAACGCGCACGCTGCGATTCCCATTAGCAGCCAAGGCATGTACAATGAGCACTGTCTGACAAGAAAGGGTTGCTACGTTATATTCGCTGAGTGTAACCTCCTTAGTATTAGAAAGGTTTAGCGAGCGTTGAGCCGCAGTGCCATGAATACAATGAACTATAGTATATACCATGAACTCGAAGTGGTTGAAGGTGGGAAGTAGATACGAAGCGCAATCCGTAAGAAAGTAAAAGCCGAATTCTCCTGTCTCTCATTTCCCACTAGCAGCCATTGGCATGTACATTGAGCACTATCTGACAGGAAAAGGTTGCTACGTTATACTCGCTGGGCGTAACCTCCTTGGTTTTAGAAAGGTTTAGCGAGCGTTGGGCCGCACTGTCAGGAATACAGTGAACTAGTACATACCATGAAATCGAGGTAATTAAAGGTGGGAAGTAGACCCGAAGCGCAAGCCGTAAGAAAGTGTGCGTGTGCCACCTCTCGTTTAGTCCTTGGAATGTCCGCTGGATGGCGGTGCTTCTATATGGGGAATATATGATGAAAAGATGCGAGATGGTGGTACCTGGAGTGTTGAATAGATGGACGAACGGACACACAGACAGACGCATGGACGGACGCATGAACGGACGCATGGACGGACGCACGAACAGACGCACGCACGGACGGGCGGATGGACGCATGGACGGACGGAAGCAAGAACGAATGGACGGACGAATGCTTCGTTCCACTCTCCATCATTCACTCCATGGATGCTGCCAATTTTTTTATTGTCCCTCTCTTCAGGCAGAAGACCATCGTCTTTCGACAACCTTTGCCAGCGAAACACGCACATTTTATTATTATTATTATTATTATTATTATTATTATATCCTAACAGATAGATAGATAGATAGATAGATAGATAGATAGATAGATAGATAGATAGATAGATAGATAGATAGATAGATAGATAGATAGATAGATAGATAGATAGATAGATAGATAGATAGATAGATGTTTAAAAAAGGGTCGAGGTAGGCACCTTCCTCCGCTCATCATCTAGCGAGATAGTTAACCATCACATATTTACTCTGCCATTCTCTAATACGGAGGTTTATGGCACGCAAGTTTTCGAAAATGATGGCAGCCGAGGATTCCCGATACATTATTGTACAAATTATTTTTGCCCCTCAGAAATCTGGGCAACGAAGGAAGGCCGCTTTAAGCGCTGCATTTTCATTTTTGTGTCTATTGGTAAGCCTGTTTCCCATTGGACTTCCAGGGGGGAAAGAAGGGGGAGGGGTAACACCTTGCTTAGCGTTGCTGTAATATGCTACTGAAATTGACGTAAACTCGAACACCTTTCCACCCCAAATCAGAGAACCTTGCGCACACCCAATACCCCACGTCCACTCTCCCCACGGCGCACATCCTAATTGTTACGCATCTTCCATGCGATGTCGTTACGTGCTTCACCTAAATCAGTGTACACGAGTGGCCGCGAGGTCGAGTAAACATTTTTCGTTCCTACACGTTTCGCCAACGGGCATGTTTAAGTTGGGAGAGAATGACTTGCTGGGCCTCTTGAAAATCCATTCCAACCACATTTTGTAACGGTGTACGCAGGGTCCTGATCGTAATTAGCAATAAGAAAATAAAAATAAAGTGGACAAATAGTTTATAAGTAAGAATGATACAATAAACATAAGGGTATTTTACACGTATAAAACAAAGAAATGAAGCCATGATGTTCCCCACCCGGGAAATAAGTGTTGTCCCGATTCATTCTCAATCCAATGATCAGAAAACAACACGGAGGAAGTGGAAAACAAGTTCCCCCTTTCCCAGAAAAGCACTCCGGTCAAGAATTCTGACACGCCCAAGCTCTGCTACAAATGAGAAGATGACAATATGAAGATTAAACGTGTATTCATCCTTTAAAGAGGTTCCGACTGGAGTGTGTTGCCTACGGTCCCCATTAAAAGATATTCCAACTGTAAATAAGGCTCGCGCCCTCTCTCGGCACACCAGAAAAGCTCACGTTTAAAACTATGTGTGGAGCAGCTGGGAGTCTGGGACATGAGCTGGGAAGTTGTGACTAATTTGGAGTGTACGTGGCGCCAGTATAGTGGCACGCATATATACACACATGCGGCATCTCTTACACCGACAGCAAACGCATTACTAGGCGAACAATGATTTGCCTTGCAAGAAGATCAGCGTCCACTTTGAGATCGAGTGTTCGACAACGCCCACAACATCGAACAGCATTGTTTCAACCGTTAGAAAGCTTGACCAGGTTCTCCGAAAAGCGGCTGCATCGGTGATGTTGCTTTCGAAAGGCGCCGTTTGGCTCTGTGGACATAAAAGCTAGCCTAGGAACACACAGCCGTCGAATACGCCGCGCTGCCGCGCCGCGCATAGCCACGAAACAGCATTCAAGCTAACGCCTAGACCGCGGGCGCCATCTACGTGCGGCGAGCAAAAACGGTGGCATCGAACTGGAAACCGGAGCAAATGAACAACGCACACACGTGGTATGTACTCACGCCAGGTGTCCGGCTTCACGGAGTACAGGACGAGAGCAGAGAAGAGGAGCGTTGTCGCGAGAGTGGCCGCCGTCGCGGACCTTGATCCACTGGCCCTGTTCGCCATTGCACTTGGCCGGCTTGGCTTAATCGACTCGGCCTGCTTGGGCTGTCGCGGCAGAAGCAAATTCTGAGCTCCGGCAGAGGGCGCGCCCCCTTTTATAGCTTTTATTTTCTGTGGCGTCTGCACTACAGAGCGGAAGCCACACACATAGATAATCTGTACACAATATCAAAAAAAAAAAAAAAACAAGTAACGATGATAGTTCGGCGGCAGCACTGCCCGGCGTCCAGCGCTCGGGTTATGGTGTCACTGCAGCACTGGGATGGACTTTGCGGCGGGCGAGAAGACGAGCTGCGGCTCGAACGGCGAGTACGGGACGAAGGGCCCGAACGGCGGGAAAGGCGGCAGGTTGAAGGGACGAGTCGCCGACAGCGGAGGGTACAGGGGCAGCGCCAGCTTGCCGCGGTGGTGCGCGGCGGCGGCCGCCAGGAACGGGGAAAGGCACAGGGCACCGGCTCCTCCGCTGCCTGGTGACGGGCACGAGTCGGTGTCGGACTCCGGCCTCGCCCGCTTGCCTCCTCCGCTGCTCGTGGAAGAGACGTCGTCGGCCGCCGGCTCGTCCTCGTCGGAGAGCGAGCGCTTGCGCTCACGACCTTTGACGCTGAGGTCTTGCGGCGCCTGCGCCATGCTCTCCATCTTGACGTGGAATGGGATCTTATTCTCCGTCTTGACGATCTCCGGGAACGAGACGAAGCGGTAGACGAACTTCTGGCCCAGCACTTTCTTGATGATGTTCTTGTCGTAGTAGTAGCGGAGCGCCCGGCTCAGCTTGTCGTAGTTCATGTTGTGCTTGTTCTTGCGGAGCCCCCAGAGGCGCGCCACCTCTTCGGCGTTGACGAGCTTGAATTCACCATCCTCGTTGGTCCAGGTGATCATGTGGCTGTAGCGCTGGCTCAGCAGCAGCTCGAGCAGAAACTGCCACAGCGTGATGTTGCTCTCCATGGCTGCGGCTGCTGCGCGACACGAGGAGCGGCCGCCTCCAACCGCAGGAAGCGGCTCGTTGGTGCTGGGCGGCCCCGCAAGCAGGAAACGGCCCAGCTCAGGAAGCGGCCAATTGCCCGGAGGCCGGGGCTCACCTGCCCGATGGTGCTGGGGGGGTTCGAGCGCTGCTGGCGCGGGCTCCTCTTCGTCCACCGGTGGCGGTGGCGTCACTGTCGCGACCGTCGTTTGCTGGTGGTCGTTGCAGGGCGGCGACTCCGTGGGCGGCTCCGGCGTCTGGGCCTCGGGCCCGGGGCCGGCCGCCGCCATGGAGCGCTGCAGTAGATGCCTGAACCTGGCCAGCGCTGCGCCGTAAGAAACAGGAGAAGTCTTTGCGCGCGGTCGTCCCGTTCGACGGACTGAGCGCGACTAACGGTACATCGGGGCCAACGGGCCGCCGGGCGGAGAAAGGGCGCTGCGGCGCTTTCCTTCCCGCGCGCCGCCGACTTGACCCGCTCCATCCGGGCCGCCCGGCTTTCCCGAAGCCCTTTCCCGAAAAAGTTTAGACCGGGGCTACCCCGTTCTCTCTCTCCGAAGAGGAGAGGAGGAGGCCCGGGCCCGGGTCCCGTCCGGCGGCGCGAGAGCGATGACCGCGCAGGATGCGCACTGGGTCACTGGCACCGGAGAAACGCGGCTGACCCCATTGCCCAGAAATCCGGAACGGCTCCTTGTGTTTGCCGCCGAGGACGTTCACCTGGCATTGAAAACGAGTGCAACGGCCGCCGGGAAGGAAGGCCGGACGTTGACCGGTCTCTGCTGCCACCGCTCAGCTGCGTCGTGTATCTCCAATCGACGATAACGAACGGCAGCTTTTAAGTAATCGTAGGCCTTCATGCGCGCTCTCACATCCACTTCGTTGTTTCCGAAAAGCAGGAGAGAACTTCTGCCAATCCCTAAACTACTTCGCTATTGGCGATTCCTTTTTTTTCGTCTTTAAGGTCTCATCGATAGCGGCTGGAAACTGAAGCGATGCCACCTAGATTCGAACCAGTGCACAACTTCGCGTCAAAATAACGACTGCATTGACATACACAGACAAACATGGACAGGATGGGCGCTCACTTAAAACCGTTTATTTCTTGAGGAAAGCAGGTTAATAAATCTACCTACTCTTCACCAACGCATGCGCGACGTGCTTGAGCCTTCTTCTCCATTATCATGCTATCGGCCACTTTCTTGGTACTGCCCTTATCTGGCTCGTACAGGTTGAATAAAGTTCCGCTTGCACAATCACGCCCCTCTGCTACATAAAAACCAAAACAAGGCAGCATGAAATATTTTGCAGGTGCTTTCCATACAAAAAGAGGGGTAATGATTGTGTAAGTGAAACTGCAATCGATCTGTACGAGTCAGAAAGTGTCCGACAGCACGTTTAGGCTCAAGCAGGTTGTGCTTGAGTTGGCGAGAATCAGCCTGCATTCCTTAAGCAATAAACAGTTGCAAGTGAGTGCCCGTCCTATCTATGTGTTTCTTCGCATCTCACTGTGGTACTGATTTAGGCGCAAAGTTGACTATTGAGTGCAGACATGCGCAAACTAGGCCATTGTAATGGCGAACTGCGTTGTGGGACGACACACGAAGAAAGAAGCACGACAAACAAGCGCAGTCTAACAAGTTGGTTTACTGAAGGATGAAGCCAGCCTTTTAGCAGTCTTTGCCTATATGACCCTACGGGGTTAAGAAAGGAACGCTAAGCGCCAGCAAAACAAGCATGTTCCCAATGAAACAGCAGCTGTCATGAACACAAAAACACGATGCGCATTAAATCGAATGTGAGCGTAGACTGGGGCGGTTACGTGTACGCGCATGCTCTTCGTCAAAAGAATAATCATTGATGGATCTTTTCCTCCCGACACCTCGACAATTCTAATAACTTCCTTTCTTTCGACAGAACTGTCGTGTCTTCGAATACATTCGCAGTGCCGCATATGCACTGGTAAATGCACCAAGCCCAACAACGAATATTACCCATATATGACCGCTCCCGAAGTCAAATGGGCTCTCGTCAACGTGTTTCTAACCTTAACCTTTTTTGCATTCCTTCGCTCACTGCAATTCTCTTAGTGAATGCCAAACAACCTAACGAGGACCTTCGTTAACTATGACGTAATCAGCAATGCCTGAGAGTTAAGGAGGGATGGTGGTTCACGTGCTGAAACAGCGAGCTGATTTTGAAGTTTCTCATAATGAAGAGGTGGTGGGGATATTTGCTGCAGCACACCCTCCCACTTATGTTGGTCTACTTCAAAAGAATACAAGCTTCGAGAGTGACGCAACAATGAAAATTCGGCGATTCCCACAACAGCATCCCATTGGTCTCCGGCTTTCTGAGGGTAAAGACTGGAAGCCAACGCGCTCAATAGCAACCGACGAAAAAGCGTGTTTACTCTCCCTTCATTTGAAATTGTTTTCTTTGTGAACAAGGCCCGACCATACGGGTTCCCGTCCAACCCTGGATTTCAGTGTATACAGATACGACCGCTGAGTACAACATTGGGTAGCACAGGGTTTCCCCTAAAGGGAAGGGATTCATCGCAGTGTCCGTCTCGCTCTATTATGTCAATGTATAAGGCAGACTTTGCGCCCCCCCCCCTGACTCAGGGGGGCTAAATAGGGTGCACCCCCTCGCATGCAAGAAAGACTGCAGCAAAACTTCCCTTGAACGAACTCCAAGAGACTCCAGGAAAGAGTTTGTCAAAATGTAAGTGCGCTAGCCTGGAATAGCGATGCGGCAACTTGTTATCCGGAGCGAAATAAAGCATCAGTTGTTGAAACGAAATTTCAATCCTTTTAATTGCAATGCTGCTTAAGAAAAATAGTTGTCCAACTGATGTTTGAACCGTTTTTGTTTGCAATGCTGCTTCATTCAATGCGAATTTTTGCTTATTTTGGATGTTTTGAATAATTTAGTGATATTTTGCTGCAGTTGTGCTCTTAGGACTGCAGTGCTTATGGATGGAGTCACTGTGTTTGAGCTCCCATTAAACCCTCTCCGGCACGATTCTCTGCTGGGCCCCGAAGGACTTCTAAGTACATCACTGCTTCTTTAGCTGAACTTCTCGGTGCTTCCTCTACAAGGGCTACTTCTTCCTGAGGTAGGACTACAATCTCTTCTGTAGACAGAATGGTTCATGTCTCAGCGCAAGAGTCTTCCTCAAAAGGCGAATCTCTCTCTGTATCCAGTCTCTCTCACAATATTTCATCAACATGGCGTGAGAGGCATTGGATGGTGTGACAAAACATGTTCGTTGAACTGAAATGCGCCCTGCACTAATTTCGTTAAACTGCAACGCATTAGCATTGAAAGAAGTTCGTACAACTGAATAGTTCGTTTAAATGACGTTTGGTGAAGTGGTATTTATTGTGTTATCGCAAAAAAAAAAATCCTACGTGTCCACAGGACTGCCATTTGGTACTTTAGACAATGGCGGAGTAGGTCAAAGGCACGGGGCAGACTTCGCGCCCCCGTTAGACAATGGGGGCGGGGGGGGGTATATTTTTTTATACGAGCCTAAGGTTATAATTAGTGAGCACATAAATGAAAAAAAAGACGCCAACATTCTTTCTTACAAATGTGAGAAAGAACGGCAAGCTAAGCATATGCACCGGGGAAAGGCCTTGCCAAGAAATTAGATTACGTTTTTACTCGGTAGTGGGGCTTGCCTGATTTCTGCTTACATACAACGCCTATTGGTGACATGACTGAGCATAGTATTTCGATGGATGTTTATCAATAAAATTGATAGCTGTAACCCTGAGAGACAAGAAGAGATCAGAGTGTATCAGGGAACAAACGGCTGTTATGGATATCGATATCAAGAAGAAGGAATGGACAAGGGCCGGGCATGTAGCACGTAGGCAGGATAAGCGCTGGTGATGAAGGGTAACTGACTGAATTCTTTGAGAAGGCAAGCAGGTGAGGGGGAGACGGAAAGTTAGGTGGACAGATGAGATTAGGAAGTTTGTGGGTTTAAAGTGGCAGCAGCAAGCACAGGACCGAGTCGACGGGTGGAACATGGGAGAGGCCTTTGTCCTGCAGTGGACGTAGTCAGGCTGATGATGATGATTATTTTCACTGACGTTTCGTCTGGTGGACGAGACTCTATATCGTATTTCTTATTCTATCAAGGTCCACGTGATTTTTTTCCCATACATACATACATACATACATACATATATATATATATATATATATATATATATATATATATATATATATATATATACATATATATATATATATATATATATATATATATATATATATATATATATATATATATATATATATATATATATATATATATATATATATATATATATATATGCGTGTGTGTGTGTGTGTGTGTGTGTGTGTGTGTGTGATACAAGAAGAGAGTAGGCACACGAGCGTAGAGTCAAAAACTTTAAAGGGCCCCTCCTCATCTTCGCTACCCTTCCTATCGGGCGGTTTGCCACCTCTATTTTCTTAAAAGCATGTCAGCATTAGGTGCTGAGCTAATCAGAACTTATCTCTCTTTTTTTGGCAACATGCTGTTATTCTGATCACGCATGATAGTCATTAGAGACAAGGATGGGCGGCTGCGTGGCAAAGCAGTGCAGGAGACAATCACATCAGATATTTCGCGCATATCCACTGCTTGAGAGTATGTACACTTTAGACGACGCGGGAATCGCTGCTATTGCGTTACGACGTGCGCCAGAAAGGCGAGAAACTCTAGAACATAATGATGCGCTCTCCTTTTTTTTTGTATTTTCAGAGGCTGGTGAGGGACCCTTTAAAGGAACACACAAGCGTGCGTAGCATTCTCTTTACACCAGGGGGAGATTCGTTGCAGAGCCCCTTGCTCCCTATAATACCAATGTGCAGGACTGACTTTGAGCCCCCCATCCCCACCCGTGGGCACGCCTACAAAACCAGAAGAAAACGTTTATTAGAGTAGATCGGTGATGGGAAAGCTTAGTCCGAGGCCCCACTGTCGCGGGCCTATGGACGAGCATATAGCGTAACTTTCAAAGAGACTTTCTCGACTGACTCGCATTTCGTATTTATTTGCAGGATGTGTGACCGGCTATGACTAAAGCAATTGTGTCGTCTCTATGTCACGTGCTGAGAAGCAGCAATTACTGTCATCAGGCTCCCAGCCAGAGAGTGCACTAGCCCCCGCCCTCCCCCCTGACCTTATCCTCTGAAATTCGGATGGCGGGAAGAGGTTTTACAGAGGACAAATAGTAAAAATGTGTTTTTCAAGGCCTTCACTCAGTGCTTCCCACCTGCTCCTCCCGCCTTCGAAAAAAAAAAAAAAAAGCTGCTACGGGCTAACTACCACTGTGTGCATATGCATGTGAATTGATTCATTTCCTGGCTGGAGCCTTTCGAAAGCCTCGATCTAACTGATGGAGACTTTCTAGAGACCAAACTAGAAAGGCAACTTTGTCCAAATGTTCAGTTGTACGTATCTGTCGAACATATTCGCTAAAGGTATTCTTCCACTTAAACATTTATAGTGTTACAAGCACATTCGCGCTACGCTAAGGCATTGTGACATCTTCAAAGTAGTTACACACTCCTCTTTCATATTGCTCCCCACTGTCCATAATGAACGCGTTTGCTTCATCACGAGCAAGCTGGTGACTATATAAACCAACTACCTTCCTCTCCCTCCTTCCCCCAATAAAAAAAAATTCTGGCTACGGGCTTTTATATTCCTATTAGTATTTATCATGTTACCTGCACTCTTTTACCTGTAATTAAAAACGATCACTCTTTTTTTTCTGTTTTTAGTAAAACATACGTACCTATGCATGACCATAATCGTATATATATATATATATATATATATATATATATATATATATATATATATATATATATATATATATATATATATATATATATATATATATATATATATATATATATATATATATATATATATATATATATATATATATATATATATATGTGTGTGTGTGTGTAATGGTATGATATTGTGTGAGTGCTAGATATTTACAAATGTCTATAGATGTTTCGTATATATGATTTTTTTATTCACCATAGCATTGGCATTGAAATTCGAAAAAAAAAAAGACACTGTTTTGCATGATCTTCTCTTTGACCCTTAATAAAGAAATGTTTCCTTTCTGCGGTCGCACTTCGATAGACGCGGAATGAGGCACGTGTACTGCACGATGACAGCGCACGACACCAGGTGTTTTGATATTTGCTCAACTATGTAGTACGTCTCTCACAACCATATGGTGGTTCGGGCACATAAAACACCAGATATTATTTAGACTTTCTCGTATGGCGAAGCTCAATTACGCATTCTCACGTAACTCGAGAGATGAAAAGCAGAGACAATGCGCATAAAACGAACCTTAAGCTTTCAGGGCGACACTTTTCGGCTCTTCTGCCACAGCGCGAATACGGCTTTCTCGTGCGGAAAAGCGCCTGGGAGAAGTGGTCGTCGTCTTGCAGCAGAACGGTTTGTTTGCTCCTTTTATTTTTTTCCTTTGCGGAGGACAAGTTGCATTAGCGTGAGCTGTAGCTTAGAAGTGTGGCAGCTTGGGCTAGTTGGTATGGCATGACGATAGTTATAGCGCGAGAACAAAACGACGACACCACAGAGACAAGAAGGACACGAAGGACACGAGCGCTAGACCTGTACACTCGGCGTGTGTAATCACAGTAGCCCCTTCCGCTCGATCGTCCCAACGGATATAAATGTACACCCGTCGGCAAAATAAGTCGGGAAGCGCGAGCGGCGGTCAGATAAAAGTAGAGTAACTGTATACGCTAAAGGTACCGTAGCGTCGCCGCGCCATCTGACGTCGAGCGTCTGGTGACGAGACATCGCAGTGCGCATCCTTTCACATTCACAGACATGTCATTGTTCCACCCCACGGTCGCTCAATTGGACATAAAGGAGGTGGCCACTCGCTTTACCAGACAGAGAATACGTCGCGTCTTATGTTTAGTCAACTTTCACGGCTCAACGCCTTTTCGGTTTCGGTGTTCGCATATCAGTTCCCCACGACGCGTTCTCACTAAAAGAACGTGCACAGGAGGCATCTGGTGCTGTATGTGGCACCGACTGCAACAAGATATGTTTTCTTCATCGGGTAAAGCGAGCACTTCACGCCAACCGTGCCCAGCTTAGCCTTCCGCAAGCGATCACAAAGGCATGGCTGCGAGCTTGGAAGGTTGCGCTGACTGACTCGTTTAAATGCACATATACACTCGATAAAGTGGAGATGACCGCCTCCGCAGCTCTGTGGTATCCGAAGGTCGCAGGTTCGGTCTCTGCCCCCGGCGAGCTTTTTTTTTTCATCGACTTTTCTTTCTTCGCATTTACATTACAATTATACTGCAAACAGCAGCCCCTGCAATTTTTTTGGTATCATTATCTGTTAGTTCTCATTAATGTTGTGTGTAAAAAAAAAAACGAGCCCTTAAATTTCCGCCTATTTCATTCAATTATAAATTATAACCGAAGCCAGAGTGCGTCAGCTGCTAAATATCAACTTGCGCTGGCTCAACGCCTCAACACCGTATTGCAGTTCATCGACTGCATTTTAATTCTGCCGCTTGGGGGTAAGGAACGGTTCGATATAACCTGCCCTGTGATGATTCAAAGGGGAAGATACTGTTGCGTACATAAAGCACTGCTGCCCCTCGTTGACGTTCAATACAGCAGGACTAAAACAGGTGGCGAGAAGTTGTGTGACATGTGTTATTCGTGGCCGAAAAGCCCCGTTAGAATCTCGCGCTGACGTTTTGTGCAGTGAAGGTGAAGCACACGCGGGCTTCGTATAAAAAAAAATACTATTTTGAAACTTCCTGCTTATTTTACTAACCTACTATAATATGCAACAATATAAAAGCGATATTTTTACTTCAACCGCTGCATAGCAAAAATTGTGCCGCAATACGAGTCAAAATGCTGTTTTTCGCAACTTTGCAACAATATTTAGTCAATATTTTTGCTTCGTTTGATCTTGAAGCATATTATTCATTTACTACATGAGCATATAAATCACAAATTGGAATAATATAACTGGAGAAAAGACTTGTGCTTTAAAAAAAAAAAAAACGGTGACCGTGCAGCATATTGAAACTTTTCGCCAAAGCGAAAGGAAAGAAAATAACACAGGAATGAATAAACTATCATAGTAATGAAAGAGTAGGATTTTGAGATTAGCGAAAAAGCTGTTTGATAATGATTAATCTAGCTAGTAATAGTAAAAAATAATTTGGCGTGACACAGTTTCCCTTGAGTACCAAAAGTTTGAAGCGCGCACTAGGCAACACATTTTTTTTTTTTTGCGAAATATAACGCATCAATAAGTACTACACACAATCACATACACCAGCAGTTTTTTTTTCAGCATGACTGGAGATGGTCGAAACTTGACCATGGAGGTACACTTGATATGGAATGACCCATATATATATATATATATATATATATATATATATATATATATATATATATATATATATATATATATATATATATATATATATATATATATATATATATATATATATATATATACACATTCACTCCTCAAGTTTTGTCACCGCTCCATTTCACTGCCAGTAATTCTCAGCGCAAACCGCGCCTACAGGGTTCGAAAAGCTTCAGGACCGCACTAAATGATTTTGTAAAGATTACGCCCACCTTGTAACTTTACAGATTATTCTGGAACCTACGTCACCGCTAGCGATAACACTAGAATATTTGATGTCAAGTGTATAAATGCCGATGCGCTTCGCCGCTTGTCAGTTGATCGACGGCCGACGCTCTGTTCGACGCTATCAGTGTCACTGGGCATCGCTGTAATTTGTCCTTCAGTTTACGGGCCACAGCGGAGCCCTCCACTGCGGCGTCTCTCATAATCATATGGTGGTCCTTGTCTTACACCCTTCTTGATTGGTATTCTGTCGCTTTCTTTACAGAGCACTGTGGTGGCAGTTGATCCTCTGTAGATTTGTGCGCAGTGTTTGTATTATGTGCAATGTGTATCTCCTCTTCTCTCTCTTTTTCTTCCTAATTCCTTTCTTCCCCGTGTAGGGTAGCAAACTGGACTTAGTCTAGGTAGCCTTCATACCTTTCTGATATTTTTTTTTCTTCCTCTTCCAGGATGATCATATATGCTTCGTCGACGCCCTGATTCCGCAGTGTTTGCATGATTGCTGATATTTTTATTGAATCAAATGCTTTCTCGTAACCTATGAAGGCTATGTATAGGGGTTGGCTATATTCTGAGCATATATCTATTTATTTCTTTATTCAATATTTCCGGCTTTGTTCAGGACTACACAAGTGAGGGCATACAGAGCAAATAAAACTTCATATTTAGAAAATAAAAAAATATACAACACAAAGCAGCCAAAACAACGATATAACAGCATAAAAGAAATAAACGAATAATGGATATGTTTCACTGCAAAGAAAAAAAAACTAGCTAGCATGATGACATCAAACAGTAACATAACTGATACACAGATGCAGGCCGCTAAGCACGTGTAGCAAAGTGTGAGTACATGCGCGATACATCGTTTCTGCCTTTATTTTGCTGATTGATAGTATGAATGTGGTCAACTTTCGGGTAGCCTGTTCGAAATACTGCTTGTTCCTGTCGTTGAAATAAATCTCATGTTGTGTTAATTCTGTTAGAAATTACCGTTGTAAATAGCTTGTATAAGACGGAAGAAAAGCTGCTGTTAGCATTCTTACAAGATTCTGGTGTGCATATATAAGGGAAAGAAGTGTATACCTAAGGGCTCGTTTTTCCGTGTTTTGACACAATATTAATGAGATCTAACAGACAATAACACCAAGGAATGTATAGGGGAAGTTATTAGAACAAATGGAATGTAAATAAGAAGAAACAAAGGTCGGTGAAAAAATAACCAGCCATGAGCATGAATCGAAGGTACGACCGATTCCTGCTCACGGCTGGTTATTTTTTCACCCACTTTTCTTTCTTCTTATTTACATTCCATTTGTTCTAATAACTTTCCCTATACATTCCTTGGCATTATTGTCTGTTAGATTTCATATATATATATATATATATATATATATATATATATATATATAAGTAAAAAAAGCATATGCTTAAGGGCTCGTTTTTCCGTGTCTTGACACAATAATAATGAGATCTAACAGGAAAGGGAGGGTGGGAGATGAACAACAAGAGAGAAGGCAGGGAGGTTAACCAGGCACATGCCCGGTTTGCTACCCTACGCTGGTGGCATAATAATGCCAAGGAAAGTATAGGGGAAAGACCGAATTGAATGTAAATGTGAAGAAAGAAAAGTGGGTGAAAAAATGACTTGCAGTGGGCAGCAACCGAACCTGAGACCTTCGAATATATGCATGCTGGATGATGGCAGCATGCAACCCCGCCAAGAACAGAAAGGGGGGAGAGTTGTATCGGCCGGCCCCGAATGTGATGTTCGGGCTGCAAGTGTTTTCGCCGTCCCGCGAGTGAAGTGTCGGTGATGTGATTTGCCTTGACGCTCATATGGCCGCATCCGCTGTGCCACGGTCGCCGCTCAGCCGGCCCTTTCCGGCTCAGCCTAATCTGTGGCGACGGATTCAATCCACGGTGTCGCCAATTTCCGGCCCCGGCGACAGCGCGCCAATTTGATCCACTTGTTCGGGCCTGTGAGAAGTGTTGCGCCCGCCGGAAGCTGCGTTGACCCGTTGTGCCTAATTGTTGAACGCGAATTGCATGAACGCGATGTTGTGTCTTTAAATGTCTCTCCGGTGGATTCAATTCACCACGTCGTATTTTTCTGTCTTTCTTGTTTTCTTTCAACTTGTTCGCTGTGGAGGGAAGGGAGTTTCGTAGCACCTCGGCTATATACTACCCTTCTTGTACCGCACACGCACGCAACTGTAAACCTGGGATTATTTAAGCTACACCTAAACCAAAGTACATTGGCGTCAAGCATTTTCGCCTTAATCTAAAACTTGTGCGGTCGCCATGACCGGGATTTCATCCTGCGACCTGCGGGTCAGCATCATGTATAGATACCGTGCACGGGTGAAAAACAGAATCTTGTGATTCGATATTCAGGCATTTCGCTAATACCGTGGCATATCGCAAATTTAATGCTTAAACCCTCTGCCGAACTCATGCGATACTTCGAGGCCACGCTATAGTTTGGACGGTCATAGCCTAAAATTTCGGCTAGTGACTGTCAACAAAGAATACATTCAAGTTTGCCGATATAACAACTCTCGTTAGCGGTATGCCTGACAAATCCGGTTGCGACATGATGTGGCTTAAATAAAAATGCATTGATATCCTTTATGTACCTTTAGCGAAAAATCTATAGCTTATCGCTTTGTACGCGTAGATCTATAGTATCCCGACATTCTCAAGATAATCCCGATCAACAAGGTTGGCGAGAAAAAAAAAATTTCCCGGAAAACTACCACCATAAATATTGCGCTTGAAAAATTATTATGCAAACGAACATTGTGTTTCCTTGAACACGGAAGTATTCGTACACTCTGTAACCATGAATTTGTCTATAGAAAGTGTACGTCATCTCGCCTTTACCTGAACTTGTCAATTTACACTTATATGGCCATAAAACAATCTAAGGTACATTTCTTGACTTAAAGAAAGTCCTTGATACCGTCAACAATGGTATAATAAACTAGAATGATATGGTTTTCGCAGAATGTGCATCGAGTTCTTTGAAAATTGTCTAGGAAACCGTAAACAAACAGTGCAACTCACAGATACTTAATCCGGGTTTCGTGAAACAACAGCTATACCCGAAGGCTTTGTTCTCGGAGCTCGCTATAGAATAATGACCTACCTTGAGTGGTGGTGATGATGATGAAAAAATTATTTGAGTTTAGAGAAGGCGCAGGGGAGAGCCCAGAAATTTTCAGATTTATTTCTAGTGACACTACATCTTTCATAAGCACTCAAGATTCCTTGGAGCGTGCATTTGTTCATGCTAACTCACAGCTTCTTGATGCTTCTCACAAAATAAACTAAGGTTAAGTACACCTAGAACTAAGTACCTCGTATCGACCAAGTCTGCAAGAAATTTAGTAAAGCTTGTTTTCTTCTGTACAAATACCGGGACATGTTTGACATGCCAACCCTACAAATAATTTACTTTAGTGTACTTCATAGCCACTTAAACTGCTGTGCGGTTACCTTGGGTCACACACACAGGTCGGGGGAAAAAAAAAGGAGCTCACTGAGATTTACTCAAGCACTATGTTTTGCTATGCGGGCTCACTATAGGACTCGAACTCACCAAGATTTTGCTCAACCTGACTTACTCGGGCTCACTGAACGTTTTGCTAGCCGGAATCACCCAGGCTCACACGCACTGCTTGAGCTGAGTCGGAGTGAGCCTGAGTAAGTCGATTCCATAGGCGTGAAATAAGTTTTATTTTATCATGATGTGAATTTTATTATTTTTGTTTTATTTGAACATACTGCAGGCTCTTCATGGCCCATGCAGGAGTGGGGACAAAAAAGTACATACTAAACATAAAAAATACATACACGAAATAACAAGAAAAAAAGATACATTATCCACAGCTCATAATTCAAATTGGACAGACTGTATTAAGTCCATAAATGATTGAATGGTGTTACAGCACACAATATTATTGTCTAATTTGTTCGAGTGGTGAATGACCTTTAATGTCATTATCTTTCGTAAACGGTGTTCTTCCATATCATTTTTCATCTTGTAGCTTCCAGTCCGAGTTATTAGCAGCGTCAGTTCAGTAAAAACAATTTTATGAAATGCGTGACTGACATGGAATATTTTTAATAAGAATTTCTTGTGACAGAGCTCGCAGAGCTCGTTGCCCTAGTTGATGTAACTGCATAAGTCTTGGACGCATCAAAACGATTTCATTATACTCGTCACTCGGTTTTCAATTGCTTCTTTCTGCGTGGGCACGGTTAATTAAAGCAGCAGCGAACTAAAGGGGGGACTTAGACTATGATTCTCCTGTTTATATGCGGCTACGATGACACACCGTGAATCGGGCAGGGCTGTCTGGCTGCGTGCAGTGAGCTTCGCAAGCTTTTCACGTCTGTGAGAATTCACAAAAAGAACTGTAAACGGGAAACTTGGCGAGTTTGTTTACGGCGTGTATGCATTTCACGGCCTCGACTCAAGCGTAAAAATTGGGCCACTGACTTAAAAGGTATGTGCTTTCTCCGGCATGTATAGTTGAAGCACATGCAAGCGTATTGAGTGTGGCCTGGCATGAATAGCTTCTTCGGCACATTTGTTATATACGAGGATTTACCGAAACAAATCAAGGATAATGTATTTATGCACAGCGCATTTGTATATCGTATTTAGAGCTCTTTGCTCAATTGGGTCTGTCATTGGTGCATTAGTTAACAGGTTAAAATGTACACGTGTGACGTAGACTGCCGCAACGGCGATGACATTCTGCAAATGAGCCACATTTTCACCGTTAAGGCGCCTCATGTTTTGGTAAGGTTCTCAAAGCTATAGCTACACATCAACAAGGCTCACGTGTTCATTTCAGAGCCACTCTAACAGCCCCTGCAACTGTATATCCCTGTTGTGGCCGCCGCTTGTAAGCATGAGGGACGCGTCGCAAAGCGCAGTACTCGGAGGCAGCTTTTGCCTCTGCTGCACCAGTTGTCACGTTATCATAGAGGGCGGTAGTAGAATGGCTAGCGTGCTTCTAGCTGACGGCTGGGTGGAGTCTGGCACCACGACGTCGATACAACAAACCTACTTTTATCGACGGCGCCTACCTTTGTTTATAAGCATGGACTATGTCTATAGCAGGATCCCTATACAAGGTGCCCACACACACATTAAACGGACACAGAAGATAAAAACCCATGCGTTTTCAAGAAGTGAATGATGACGAATGGGTGAAGCTCTGGCTGTTGTATGGGTGAGTAACCATACGGTGCCAGAGCTTTGCTCGATTTAATGTCAATTGAGTGATATAAAGTGACATAAAGAGTCGACGATAAAGCTAGGTGCTACACGGTCCATGACGTCACCGTAATGGTCATGTGTTTTTTATACTGTTACGTTGCAATTGTGGTTGATAGTGGTCGATTCTTGCTAGCCCTTTTTTTTTCGCAACGCTTGGCCCTAAGTTGTTTCCCCTATATTAATTTCTCGTCTATAGATAAATTACATGACGCCAAAATTACCACGCTCACTGGTGTTTGGTAAGCGAGAAACTATGGAAATGCAGGTGGCGGCGCCACTTCATGGTCCCCGCACCAATCGACGTGAAGACACAGATTTCAACGACATCTAGGGCGTGCGTAGTTCATAATCGGCAAAAATCTAGTACACTGTCCTTTGAGAATGATTGATTGATATGTGGGGTTTAACGTCCCAAAACCACTATATGATTATGAGAGACGCCGTAGTGGAGGGCTCCGGAAATTTAGACCACCTGGGGTTCTTTAACGTGCACCCAAATCTGAGCACACGGGCCTACATTTCCGCCTCCATCGGCAATGCAGCCGCCGCAGCCGGGATTCGAACCCGCGCCCTGCGGGTCAGCAGCCGAGTACCTTAGCCACTAGACCACCGCGGCGGGGCTCCTTTGAGAATGCCCTAGACCTAAACCAAGTTTCAGGAATTTTGTTGCACCAACGACGCCAAAATAAAAAGAAAGGAAATCGAAATCGTGACGTCACGAGCAGGCATTTCACGAGCAGGCATTTCGGCCGAGATTAAAAAATGATCGTTTACTAAGCATGTTACCTCTGGAGCAATGCTAAAAACATGAAAAAGGACAGTGAAATGAGACAAGGGAGCGCCAAACTACTAGCTGTTGATTGCGGCAAAGGATAGAAATCAACAAAACCTCCACGAATGCGCAGTGACGTGAAAGAGTGACGTCAACATGTCAACATGTAAGCTGTCCATAAAAAAAAAAGAACTGATATTGATAGGGTACAAACTATGTGTCACTCACCCAGGCGGGTCAATTCATTCTAATAAAAAACGCTTCCCTCACCGTTTTATATCCCATAATATGCTCGAAATGCGCCCAAGAACAAGAACAAATTCCTTTACTTGGGTAACTCGCCCAAGGACAAGTTCTAGAATGTTTGACTTCCATTTTCTCTTGCATTTCTGAGCTTGTGATGCCGAAATTAACGACAGGAGAGTTTTCAGAGTAAATTATTTCAGTCTAAATTGTTTCCATCATTATCATCATCAACCTTGAAGGCCCCTGTTGAGGCATTACATAAGGAGGAACATGCACAAAAAAAGGAACGTTCAAACAGTCATTAATTATGAAAAAAGGGAATTTACAAAAAACAGGGGACATTTCAAACAGTCGAAGTACACGTGAAGGATGATGTGCACAAAAAAAAAAGGAAACACCAATACACAAAAATCTCAATCCATTAATTTGACAGGGTCACGTTCAACCACAACACGGTCAGGTAAACTATTCCATCCTGCAATGGCTAATGGCAAAACAGGAGTTGCTGAACAAGTTGGTAGGATTGGAATCCCTTTAAAGCCGCCGTAAACCCAGTGGCCCAACGTGATTCTGTCTGCCAGGGGACGATGTGCTCCAGAGCCGGATACAGAGCGTCTACAATTGAGGTAGCGGAAGGCGGCATGTCATGTGCTCCTTTTGTTTAGGGCGGACGATCTTGTTTCGTCCTTTTGCGTGGTTGCCCGCCGTCGTCGTCACTCCAATCAGAAACCAGCCGGAGCGGATGCGGGCGAGAAGGAAGGGGAGAGAGGCTGCCTCGTTCTGGCTTCATTCCGGTAAGCCGATGCGCGCCTCCTGTTATTCACATCCTCCTTGAAACGAGGTGCATGGTGTCAACCTATCGTGCTTGTTATGAGGAGCAGCTTTTTTTAACCCACAGCGTGTACGTTAAACGAAAGAAAGAAAAACATTCCCTGTTACTCCTTTTAACGAGTCCAGAGTTGCCAATCAAACATATAACGCCCATTAAAGATAAACGTCCTTATTCTGTTAAAGGTCATTATACATTATTTGAAGAGTCGTTGTGAGCGCAACTCTCCGAAATAGTTAACGTGTGTCTTTATATTGGTGGCAACTCAGCACTCACCCCAAAAAAATAAAAGGGATTTTTTTCGATACTCTAGTTGGCTTATCCAGGTAATGTTGAATTTACTCACGTCTATTTTGGACCAAACAAAGCTGTTCCACAGACCGTTAGGTTCGCCGCAGCTGTCACCAGAAAATTCGAGTGGTTATGCGCCACAGGAATAAGGCAAACCCGACTGTCGTGTAAAGCAGGTGCTTATGTCAAATGAAAACAAACACGCCAAAAAAAAAGATGGAGAAAGGAAGAGATAAACGAGAGAAAGTAAAAAGAAAAGGTCAAAAAGAAACAGAAAAACCACAGAAAGGCAGAAGAAAAGAAAGATATAGAGAGAAATAAGGCGAATAAAGGCCTAGAATGATAGATGAAAACATAAAAATAGATATAAAGGAACATACACGGAAAACAGAGCATGACAGAAAGAGAGAAAAAAAGCAGGGAGAAAGAGAGAAAAAAGGGGGAAGTATGGGCAATGACAACAGTTCTCACTCTTTGGAGAAGTTATCGCAACAGTTATCATGGTTAGCAGATCTTTCCGAACTTGTTTATAACTCAGCTTTCACGAAGAGAGTGCACAGCTGACAGTTGTTGTTCAGGAACTATAGTTTCTGAGGGCCCCGCCGCGGTGGTCTAGTGGCTAAGGTACTCGGCTACTGACCCACAGGTCGCGGGTTCGAATCCCGGCTGCGGCGGCTGCATTTCCGATGGAGGCGGAAATGTTGTAGGCCCGTGTGCTCAGATTTGGGTGCACGTTAAAGAACCCCAGGTGGTCTAAATTTCCGGAGCCCTCCACTACGGCGTCTCTCATAATCATATAGTGGTTTTGGGACGTTAAATTCCACATATCTATCTAGTTTCTGAGAATTTACTTTGTTACATCACTTCAGTCCTTGCTTTTTCCCACCAATACTCTCGACGTACTGATCTCATATAAGAATATGGACGCCTTTCGCAAGCGTTGCGGGGTGAATGGCTAGACATTTATTCCTAATTTCTCAATCAGTTATTAACTCCCTGGAAAGATGATGTCGCTAACTATCGGCCAGTTGCCCTATTACCGATTTTCTCAAGAAATCTTCAAGATATAATTTTGGGTAAAGTGTGAATGCTGTTTGAAAAGCACGTTGCCATAACAAAACTACAGCGACGGTTTGTCAGAAGCGGACTCGAGAGAGCAAGCATTAATTTCATTGAGACTATCGAAAGTCCCCGCCACCAGGAAAGCGTTTGAATCTATAAGCTGCCCACTTTTATCAGCAAAAATAAATTTATGAGGGGTTCCGAGAATGCACTTGAATATTTCGTAAGCATTCATTGGAAAAGAGACAGGACGTGCAAAAGGCGGACACAAGATGTAAGGGCACAACATCGTGGTGTCCTGACTTCTTTCTTGTGTCGGTGTTTGCATACCCAGGTTTTAGCTGTGGGTCGTGCGTCCGCGATCCATATAGTAGTAGTAGTAGTAGTAGTAGTAGTAGTAGTAGTAGTAGTAGTAGTAGTAGTAGTAGTAGTAGTAGTAGGTAGCCACCTCCACGGCCGTACTAGACGGGCGACATGCGCGCACTCTTTTGAATTGAGGAGGAAATCCGCGCACGTTAATCATAAATAAAAAAGATAGTTGTTTCTGATGAAACAACCTGCAGAGCCGAGTGTGAGTTACTTGATCTTCAACAAAATTTGCCTCGAATTTGATGCTTACAAATAAAAAAATCTTCGCCAGATCCCACGTGCCTGGGATTTGACGTTATGCGAAGCATGCGGAGGGAAGGTGACCGTGTTGTAATTTTTTTTTATCGAGCGACATGTCGTGAAATGACGCTAAATATATGTACAAATATATTAAAAATTTATAAAGAACTTTCTGTTGCATTACAAGATAACTTATCAATAAAATATATCTGTCTAATTTTCTACGTGTACCGCATATACAGTTTGTGCTACAATTTGAAAGTTCACAATTTAATGCGTATAGGTATATATTCTTGGAGTGTCTGTATGATATGTTTGTTTTCATGAAGAGTTTTCATGTATGATGTCTACCTGTAATGCTTTATTTGCAGTGACAATTATGTACATGCATGTTTTGATTTTTCTGGTTGCTCTATTGTTTGTATACTCGCATCGCATGCAAACATGTACACGCATGCCGAATGCGCATGGGAGTAGGAGCCTCTGTCAGGCAATACGGCCTTTAGCTCTTACTCCTTTTTCTGTATCAGAAAGAAATAAAAATAAACTTTAAAAAAATGTTGCACGCACAGACATATGTTGAAGAGTTACAGATGTTTATATAAGCAGCTGTTTGCCCTTGCGCAACGATGCCAACTGGAACATGCGTATTAGCAACACCAGAATCTGATATATGAAGCGCTGATGCTCGCGAGGATGCTGGCCCTGGACACTGCTACATAAATCAACTTCACCGCATGGCAACTAACCACTATTGACGTTTCACGAAGATTAGCGTCTATTTGAAAAGTAGTTCCGAGACCTTGCGTAGCTTTGTGGTAAAATGCTTTATCGTCACGCAAAATGCTTGGGTTTGATACCAGCTGGGACCCTGACATTTATTCTTAGCATTCGTTATGTCGACGCTACGGATGTCAAGTATTTCTTAACGCTCGCGCGTTAAAATTGCCCGTGTGTGTTCTCGTCGTTCCTGGGTCGATACTAAGTGTCAACCAGCTGTGGCACATACCCGCATACCAGCGGCACATACCCGCCCATGGGTATGTGCCGCTGTATGGCGGGAAGTGTTTGACGACGTACGCGATGGGATTGTGACATTATTTATGTCTTGAACAGCGCGTCATATTCGTCAAACCATCTTACCCTCCCACGCTGATTTTCGTTCACGCCTAGTTAAGGGGGCAACCACGAGAACGCCCAAACGTAAGCCGCTTGATAGATAGATAGATAGATAGATAGATAGATAGATAGATAGATAGATAGATAGATAGATAGATAGATAGATAGATAGATAGATAGATAGATAGATAGATAGATAGATAGATAGATAGATAGATAGATAGATAGATAGATAGATAGATAGATAGATAGATAGATAGATAGATAGATAGATAGATAGATAGATAGATAGATAGATAGATACGCTCAAAGTCGCCGAAGTTCGCATTTCTTAGCGAACCAATAAAAAAATTGCAACGTTAAATTCGCTGTGTATTATTACCTCCTCGATTTTAGCAAGTTATAACGAGAGTTGGGCTGCATTGCCATAATTTAGCGGCGGTGAAAGGAGGAAAGTAGACACGAAGCGCAGGTCGTAAGACAGTCACGCGCGTGCTGCTCCTCTAGTCTGGCCGTGCCAACTCTCATCAGTCCTTGGAATGTCCTCTGAATGACGTTACTTATTTATGATGAATATATGATGAAAATATGCGAAGTGGCGGTACTTGGAGTGTTCAGTAGACGTATGAGCAGACTCACGGACCGACGGACGAATTGACAGACACACAGACAGATGCGCGAACGAACGGACGTACCGACGGACGGATGGATGGACGCACAGATGGATGCGTGGACGGACGCGTAGACGGACGGGCGGATGGACGGTCGGACGCATGGACGGTCGCACAGACGAATGGATGGAAGCGCGGACGGACTGATGGACGCTTCGCCCCACTCATCATTATCCACTCCGTGAATATAGTGCGATTTTGTTTTTCAAATGTGCAATAACGCATTGATAGGCGTACGACGGAGTCGTCTCCAAGGCGCAAGATTACTTGTGTATCACTTCACCTAAAAAAGAAAAAAAAAAACTCGCAGCATATTCACGAAGTGAACGATGATTAGTGGGGTGAAGAGTGAGTTTGTCTGTCTGTCCGTATGTGGATATGCTGTGATGGGTATACGCTGGAGGGACGGACTGACCATGAAAAGCCTCGCCCCCCCCCCCCAAAAAAAAATATATATATATATAGGATTCACACCTTCAAGTATACTTTGGTGTAAAGCACAGGCTTCAAGAAGTCCACCTTGTTGCACATGATGCACGAAACGGAGTGTGCAAGTCTAGAAATAGACGCCCTCTTGTCGTTGTGGCATACCGTGTTCTTCTCTGGAGGCCGCCGCGTGTGTGTACACCCCACGCAACACACGCCGAGGCTCACAACATGGCCGGCTGGGCGCGCGTGATGCAACCGGTCGTTGCCGCCGCCGCCAAGGTGAAGGCCATCTGGGTCAGTGGAACGACGGCTGCTCCAGTGGCCGGCTTCGACGACGGAAGTGGGCCGCGCTTCGCTTTCACGGCCGAGCAGCGGAGAGGCCGCCGTTCTACCTCGTATAATACGCGTCCGCATTTTCACCCCGAAAGCGGAGATTTCTCCCCCATTGTCGACTCCACGGCGGGCAAGGGGGTGTCGTAATTGCGCAATGCGTCGCCCACCGTTAGACGTGAACGCCAATTTGACCCCCGTTCTTGCCTTCCTTCAGTGATACTTGGCTCGGATCGGAGCATATTATTCGTCGGGTTAGCCTGCGGTAAAACGTGCCGGGAAAACGTAACGGGGATTATACACTGCGCCCTGCACCACGAGGCTGTACATCGTTCGGTCATGACGGCAAACCAGTCATGAGCTCCGAAGCAAACAGTCGTAATTCAGCGCGTTCTATACTTACTCGGTCGTCAACAGGACAGTCTGTTGCCGTCGTTCTTGCTCGATGCGTTATTTTGTTCCGTTGTCGAGGTCATGTCCCCTCTCGGTTGATTGCACTTCGGCCATTCATTAACTGGTACACGAAAAGCAGACGCTCTCTTTAGGAAACGTTAAAGGGCAACGGCTCAAGGCAGGAGTCAACAACCTCTCAGACCAGACAGCGTGCTTGCTCGGGCTGCTGACGTCTTCAGTTTCATCTCGCGTCTGCAGTCGGCAACTAAGGTGGCCAGACGAGACGTATTATGCTAATTAAATAAACGGCATTGGCGTGCCACAATATGGAGGGGGGGACTTACCACCTCCCTTCCCCCTGAAATTTTCACTTCTTCTATGCAACGTGTAACCGTGGCCTCCAGTCACGGAGGCCAACGTACAACGAACATACATAAAGGGTGGTTGAACGAAAGCCGAAATGTGAAGGTGACATCATACATGGACCTTCTGTAGATCTGCTGTTGAACTTACGATGAACGCTATGCTGGATGTTAATGATGTCCAACTGAGCGCCGATATCCTGTCGAACTTCGTGGTGGTATTTCTGTCAGACCTTATATTGAAAGTTGGATATTCTTTCTGTTAGGCTTTCTGTTGAGTGTGTGCTTTGCTAAAAAAATGACGAGGACAGGCGCTCGTCGTCTTGTTTGGCCTTTGTGTCTTTTATGCGCTTCGGTTTTTAGCAAGAAATGCTGTAATGACGTTTTCGGAATTTTTCAGTTTTGTTTGCTTTGCTGTCTGCCAGACTCGCGTGGGTTTCAATGCTGTACTACGAAATTACACACTAAATGAGGTCGTATAAAGCGAAGGTCGGTCGTCTTTCAGAAGCTTGCTCCTTTTGCTGAGGGGGGGGGGGGGGGGGTATCTTGTCGTTGCACCGGTGTGTACGCTAATGCTCATTGCTCCCGCTAGAGGCGCAGCTGTGCTCCTCGTTTCAAGAGCATTCACTAGATGGCGTGCCGCGCTAAGGCGACTCTAGCTCGCCTGATTTCTGCATACGTGACAAAAACTCTCACCCTCCGGGCAAAAGCTTAGTAAGGAATCACAGGTAGCATGGTGTCACGTACAGACCCTGTTCTACCCCAATCCTTACATACTGTCAAAGATAGATCCCGACACACACCACATTGCAGGTTCTGCGCCAATAAGATAGCTACCCTGTACCACATGGTATAAAAGTGTCCACACAATTCCCCTTTTCAACCCAGGAGGACACAACAAAACATGGAAGGGTAGGAGCACGGCCACTAGATAAAACATTGATTTTTATCTAGCGGCCGTGGTAGGAGGCAGCTATGTCCAGCGCGGATACGAAGGGTCAAGGTGCTCTCGTGAAACGTGCGAGGATAGTGGCCCGCGCCAATGGGATCCCGGACTAAGGATCCCACTCACCTATCTATACTCACGCAGAAAATCGCAATAAACGTTTTATTCTCTCCCTCTGGTTCGCTCGCCTGGGCGCAGAGGGCGAGGACCACGTTGACTGAACGTCGCTATGAGCAGCGAGCAAGGAAGGAAAGGACGCGCGTTCGAAATGCTGGTGGTGCAAGTGATGTGAACGCCATGGTCGACGCCGCTCCAGGCGTCGCGCGTTGAAGCTTCCACAATGGCGCGTCTGCCGACAGTGCAATGTGTGTTCTCACGACGAGCGACATCGAATGGCGACAAGACGACGGATGCGTAGGAAAATGGTTGTCCAAGACAGCGGATGGTATTATGCTTGTGGGCTGGCACCCGAACGTGTGGCGTGGATTTCCCAAATAAAAAAAAAAACAACATTCTATATAACGTGTATATACAATCACACCACAACCAACTATCATGTCACGTATTTATATGATGATCGAGCACGTGTACAGAGGATTCAAGGTTTACCAGATTTAACCTCTGGAGCAAGCTCCTTCATCATCATTCACTTCGTGGATTAAAAAATTCCCGCATATATGCGGGAATTTTTTTTCTTTGCGTTGTTTCGCATATGTTTCAAATCATCTACCACCAACTATATATAACCCCACTCTTTGCCCTCATAGCTGTACTACTGTCACGCACGTAATCACTTTCTCTTCACTAGGTTCCAATGAACCCAGAAGATGCCAAGAGTACTGTTTAATTGCATGTTTTATCCACGTGCTTCGAGATCCACCACTGTAAGTACGCACTTCAATCACCTCAGCATATATCTTTCACATTCACTTCGCACGGCATATCACTGTCCACTTGCTCCACAGTGTATCAGATCGGGCTATCACGCATGTGCACAGATACGGTGTGCTCCTTCTTTCCTTTTGTTCTCTCTTTTCCCCTCGCTGCCCACGCAGCTTCATAAGCGATACGAATAAACAAACGAGCTTTAACTCCTCGCTTCGTTACTTCGAACACGATACACGCAGCACATGTTTACGCACAGGAACTCCAAGAGGACGCTCAGTATCTACGCGTATACAAGCGGTGTACACCTTATGATTTGTCAAGTAGCATGAAGCATACGGTATCGCTTTTACACACTCCTGGCGGTGATCTGTGCTTCCATCTTTAGTTGCCATTCACCATACAGCGAAGTACATCGGTTTAACAGCAGAGCTCCATATGGGCTTTCGACTTCACATTTTTGCAAAGTGGAACACCTACTTTTTTTAATAGTAACAATGAAGGCGCGCATCGAATCTCCGGCAATGAATGAATGCATTATTTCACTAAATAAGTTTTCGTGACCAAAATGCGTACTTCTCACAATGCAGTTTCTCTATAATGCACAGCCAGACTAACACCTTCCGCTAAAATGAAAGCTTGGACTCATATTTGATTCATCCGCATCGACAAGTCCGATTCGAATACGAAAAGCAGTGTTTATGAACTGCACATCAAACCACGAATCATCCGCAGTAGTGCTGCATTCTTCGAGTCCGGGAAACGTGCGCAAATATTCTCGGGCGCCCAAGTCGGCGAAATTGGGGCGAAAGCGGAGAAACGGCGGCGCGCACGTTCGCTGCGTCGGATGCGTCGACGAGGAAGTCGCCGAGGAAAGAGAGATGCCATTACGGAGACAACGGCCTCTGTGACGTCCAAGTGTACACTGTTGCTTGAACTTGATTGGTACAGGGAACGAACAGATATATCCCATTCAGGCGCCAATTATGATGCACTGCCTAAACAAATGTGTCAAATTGCCATCGCGTATAGTTCTAAGGCCCCACTATTAAATTCCAATAAATAAAACGAAGCAACTTGTTGCTAGGTTCGAGTTAGAGGCATTAAATGTAGTGAACGCATAATTAAGTGTTACATAGCAAGTCATGCTTCATTTTAACAAAAGAATGAAAACATAGGGCCCGCATGTGTGTGTAATTAGTATTTTGTTACATTCCTTTCGAGGGAATCGTTTTTCATTTCGAGGAATCGAATTCATCTCGAGGAATTCATTTCGAGGAATCGAATTCATCTCGAGGAATCTTTTTACCACAGATTGACACGACTAGCAAGGACGTAGGCAGAAATTTGTTGATTGTTGTTGCTGTTGTTGGAGGGGGGGGAGGGGGACGGGGGTTCATTACCTTGATCTGAAGGGCCGTGCAGGCAGATGTGGTCGAGTATAATTTTGTGCTCTATACATAGCGCTCTCTGTTTTCGGATAAACCCGAAAATATGCGAATGATACTAGCCGGCAGAATTTTTGACAATTCGGATTTATCTAATAAACTCCGATTCTAAGCAGGCGTTTTCAGCATTCGAAATGCCAATCATCAACAAAAGTAGCGTGCCTCGATTGCGGCAGCAACCTCGTAAAAGTATGATTGCCTCTATTGCAACAAGCTTTAAGGTTGTAATACGATTAAACGTCGGTGCTTTGTAATAAAGTATTTGTGCTTGCAAGCCTTGTACGTATATGTCTTTGTGTGTTCAAACGCTCCAGATGTCTAAAATACACTTAGTGCACTTACATATATTCGTGTTCAGACATTTTTTCATATAAGATTTCGGAGTATTAAAAATAGCGATAATATTAGGTCCTTTATTTTTACTCAAGGAGATGAGGGAGGCTGAGACAAAAATCAGAGAAGCAGCAAGAACCTTAATTCCAAAAGCACAGTTTGGCGAGCTAACTTCAGTGCAAATCAGCAGCCTTAAAAATAGGGTAGCTTAATAGGAAGTTATAAAAAAATAATGGGTGAAAGAACAGGTCTATCCTGCAACAATGCAACGCATTTTCATTGGAAATAAAATGGATAATAACATATTGCAACAACTTATAATGCCAATTCAAACATCGAAACACCGAATCGAACCTGCGACTTCCGAATAACGTATACAGCGGCGGTCATCGCCCCCATCCACTTCATATAAATGTGTTCTTCAACGCCGCAAGTCATGAAGGCAAGTGTATTTTTGCGAGCTGGTAGCTGACCAATAATCCTTTGAACCCTTGAGATGTCTATAGTCTTCCAGAACAAGACCCTCGCTATGAATTAACGAAAGAAGGAGAATTTATGGGGTTTATACCAATACTAATTAGAACTGACAGACAGGAATGCCAAGGAAAGTATTCAGGCACGGCCGCTTGTTTTTTTATCCAGTGGGTGCAGGGATACTATTTATAAGTGTTTCTGCAAGTGATCCTTTCGTCTTCACATCATAATTACTACGAGCAATATCCCCTATACTTTACGTGGCTTTCTTGTGGCTTTCACGTGGCTAACCTCCCTGTCCTTCCTCTTTCAATCCTCCTTCTCCTCCTTGTCTGTTAGTTATCGTCAATGTCGTGATTAACACAAAAAAACGAGCCCTTAAAGTTCTCCGTCTTTCTTTCATTGGAGCGACGACGTGCTTCCCACAACGTCACGCCTCTCGGCTCCGCTGCGGAGGTGAAAATGGGAAGCAAAGAGCTCTTCGAAACGCTACATCAGTTGTGTTTGACCACCACTATTGCCGAATATCTGCATGGCCACAACCTTGCACTTGATGGGACAAGTCCTACCAAGGAAGATATTCGCTACATCAATGCGGGCTTCTTGGTATAAGAAAAACGCAACCTTCTATAAACTCACTCCCTCTGTTCTATAGAGCGGAGCACGCTGCTGTCGCTACAGTAGGGAGTGCAAGGTTGGTTGTGTCCGTCTTGCCTCGTCGTGGCTGCTGCTGCTCGTCGAGGATGGAGAGCAGTCCTTCTTTGGGACGCAACAACTGGACTTTACATACAGCACATGCAAATTCAGAAGACAAGTCTGAACCCTTGGAACTGTCGCCCTTTACATCGGCAGAGCCGATAGCCCCGTTTGCTGCGACCAGAACCCCCGTGAGGAACCGGGAGCTAGGTTTTAACTCGATCATTGGTTGCCCCTCCCCGTTCTCCTCACGGCAAATCAAAATCATTCCGTCAACGTAAGACGAATAACTCCGTATGTCGGCGGTCTCCCTTCTCTCGACCCCCTTTCCCACTTTCTGCCAATTAGTGACATATTTCGGCCATCTAAAATATTTTATGACAAGCACGAACACACATATAAGGAGCTGCTTCGCACCATCCTCCACCCCCCTGCTCACTGGCGTCTTTTCCTCTCCTCAACCCCCACCCCCCCTACGGTCTCTGCTCTCTGCCAGAAAAGAATACGACCAAGATCTTAGTCTTATCATAAAGGGTGCTTACCAGCGCAAACGACAGGGCAGGAGGGGACAGGAGAAGAGACGAGACAGAGCGCTGATCAGCGCTCTGTCTCGTCTCTTCTCCTGTCCCCTCCTGCCCTGTCGTTTGCGCTGGTAATGGTGCATTCAGACGACGGACCGAATCCGGATTTGTCCTGGACGCGGTGATGTTATACCAACACGCCCAATCCCACTGTCTCTTGAATCTCAGTCTTAAATGTCGTGCCGTATCCTTTGCCCTTAAATGTCAGCGTAGCCAAACATCAGAGAACACATAACGACACGTAACGTCCTATGGCAAATCTAGAAGGGGAAGGGGGGGGGGCGGTAGGGGCAATCGCCTTTCCTACCGCCCCCCCCCCCAAGCCTCTCAGCACCCCTTCCGTCTCTCTTCAATGCTTGCTGTCCCCCTGCTATCACCAATTAGGACAAATGAGTGGGACCGCTGTGAGCACGAATTAACAGTATATATTTATGCCATTACAGGGTTTTTGTTCTAGTAAAAAAAAAAGTAATGGCCACGCCCATTTTCCGGTGATATTTTAGGCGACCTTCCCCCCCTGAAAATGTGGCTGGATCCGCCCCCGGTAGCGTCACGCATCTAGCTTCTTTTCCAGGTAGCGACTTCACGCCGAGGTGTTGCATGTCGTCATTACCTGAATGTCCTTTTTAGGCGTTGTCTCGCATACTAATTAAGATGTAAATAAGTTTTGTCCATACGCAGTGAGTCGACATTTTTAGTGTTTACTACAAAGTCTACATTGCGTAATTACTTATTATCTCATACTTTACTGATGTGTGCGCACAGGATCCTTGTTCTAAGCAATTAACAAGCGGTTTGTGAACGAGCGTCCTTGCGCGAAATTTGAAGGGATGGCTACAAACCGTACACGAATCAGTGCTGCCACGTCATGGCCGTTGCGCAAAGTGGTTTCGACTGCTTTAAGCTCCGAGATGGCGCCACGCGTTTGCCAGCTCGGAGGTCATAAACAACCTTTAGAGGGCGCAGCCGCTTCCTGGCGCGCTTCGCACGCGCGTGTCAGCCCGCGCGCTGACTAGTTCTTCGCGTTGAACCCAATAGCGTCGTACATTCGAAACGAGGGAGGGGGGGGGGGGGGAGAGATTTCGGCAGATCCCACATACCCGAGAATCGACGTTATGCGAAGCATGCGGAAGGGAGGTGACCGTGTTTCAATTTTTTTTTTATTGAGTGACACGTGATAAAATGACGCTTATTATATGTAAAAATGTTGCACGCACAGAAATATGTAGAAGAGTTGCAGATGTTTATACAACCAGTTGTTTGCACTTACACAACGATGCCAACTGGCACATGCGAATTAGCAACACCAGAAGCTGATATGAAGCGCTGATCTTCGCGAGGTTGCTGGCCCTGGACACTGTTACACAAATAAACTTCAGCGCATGGCAAATAACCACAATTTACGTTACCCCAACGTGACGGCTGTATCAAAGGAGTACATATGTAATGTTTACAAAATTGGGTAGGCAGCACTGCAACCACTACTGACGTTTCACAAAGATTAGCATCTATTTGAAAAATAGTTCCGAGACCCGGCGTAGATCTGTGGTAAAATGCTTCATTGCCACACAGAATGCTTGGGTTCGATTCCAGCTGGGGCGGTGACATTTATTCTTTGCATTCGTCAGCTTGACGCTACTGATGTCGGGTATTTCTTAACGCTCACACGTTAAAATTGTCCATGTGTGCTGGCGTCATTCCTGAGTAGATACCAAGTGTTATACACCTGTGGCACATACACCAGCGACACGTACCTGCCTGTGGGTATGTGCCACTGTTTGGCGGGAAGTGTTTGACGACGCACGCGACGATAATTTGACATTATTCGTGTCTTCACCAGTGCATCATATTCGTCAAACTATCTTACCGTCCCATGCTAATTTTGGTTCACGTCAAGTTAAGGGGGTGACCATGAAAGCACCCAAACGTAAGCAGTTAGATAGATAGATAGATAGATAGATAGATAGATAGATAGATAGATAGATAGATAGATAGATAGATACGCTCAAAGTCGCCAAAGTTCGCTAAGCAATGCTTCGCATTTAAAAAGCTCTGGGGACTAAGCGGTTGTCTTCTAACGTCTTCAAAACGCCACATGATCGTGGCATATAGTAGAGTGCGCCCAGGACATAGATGTAGGTCATTCGGGGTTCCAGTTCAACATTATTTTTCACACAGTCATGTTTGAGCACAATGATACAAATACTGAGAGACAAGTATAATGGCTACATCAAGAACATAAAATACAATAAACAGCGAAAAGACGCAAAAACCGACATTTTAAGCAGAGACGTGAGCAAACAGTGGAAGGAAAAGAAATTTACGTATATATCAATAAGAGATAAATCATTTTAAATGAAGATAAAAAAAACAGTGAAATGAATTTTTTGTACATATAAGAAACTTCTGTATGTTCTGCACCCACTCTTGCAAGTGTACTAGCTCCGTAGGAGCCCTGAATAGGGTATACCTTTTCCTCGCACCACTTTTTTTTTTTTTTTTTGCATAACGACACAGAACACGCTCTTTATTTCTTTTTGGGCACAGTGTGCGTTGGAGCGGTTAGAGAGACCCTAAGTTGCTCGCAGGCATAATTAAGACGAACTTCAAGACGCAGCTCGGTATAAAATTGCCACATCTAAGAAAATATCAGTGTCAGATCCAAGTTTGACAGGAGACCAGCGCCCATAACCTTCTGCTTCCTTTAATGGCACACAATTTCACTTCTTAGTGGTAGCTGTGACAAGTTAAACAGAAACATATGGGCTCAAAGTAACCTGGGACGTTTCTCTGCTATATGAAAAAAAAAAAAAAGCACTACCATAACTAATGCACACAATCTTGCTCATCACGACAGCAATCACGTGCTTGATGAAGCTGCTGCAAGTGCCCATCACCTTTATGATTTATTATTTTAAAGGGGTACTGACACAAAAACTGCAAGGCTAATGCGATTGAGTGTAGCCTTGTGAGCTTTGGCGCATCTTTTTGTAAACCTGTATGAGCTGAACACAGTTAATTAAGACAGAACAGTTCTGTGTGTAAAATGCGGCCATTCGATGTAAAATTTTAACTTTTTTTATTTTGTTCGTGTGTTTTGAAGTGGCGAAAGTTAAGCTGACTGATTTCTAAGACAAAACACAATCGATTCAAATAAGATTAACTTTTTCGTATTGGTATGTTCGTAATGTGAAAGGTTAATCTATAAAAAAACAGCTTTAATTTACAACTGACATATAGACTTAATGAGCAAACATGGAACTCAGAATAT